>JAGKTI010021249.1:0-15847 GCA_018397915.1 Birgus latro | reverse complement strand
TCTTAGTTATTTTGTATCTCCACATCTGTTTGTCATAAACCCACTGTTTCATAAACATTGTTTTTCTTAATTGTATAGTGACAGTACAAAGTACTGTATATGGAACTATTAGAGTTACAAGTGTCTTTTGTTAAGATGTATATATTGTATATATCAGATTTGTAGGGAATATAAAATTCAAGACTGTAAATTTTAAAACAGTTGTGGAGATACAAAATAACTAAGATGAAATTCTTTTTAGAAAATGCAGTGACCAACGAAGTGGAATGGTCAGCCTTCTCTTATATTCTATCATGTATTTCAATAATGATATTAAAAAATCCTAGTTTGCCTTCTCTTCCTAATCGTAGTTTTAATAATACGGTCTTCGTATTCATATCTCAATTTCGAAAAATCCATCGTTGATCTCATATCCTGACATTTGGCTTTTATAACTCAGATTTCGTCCAGTCATCTTCAAATGGCTGGTAATACCTTAAAAACTTTATCGAATTCTGACTAAAACTTTTATGAATCAGGTTTGCGAGGGATTATACTGCGAGAGAGGGAACGGGACGACGAGTCGCTACATACTGAGATAAGTCGACCGGAAAGCCATGGCAAATTTGACCTAAATTCATTCGAACGTACCAAAGGATTTCGATATCTGAATAAGATTTCATAAATATATGACATAGTTGTTAGACAGATAAATATCGACAGACAGATGACGAAAGAAAGATATAGACACAAAGATACGATTGATGTAAAGATCTGTAGCTAACTAACAAGCTAGGCAGCAATAGGTAGAAGGAACGATAGAGCTAACTAGATAGATGGATGGAAAAGATGCAGGGAGAGGATTGGCAGATAGACTGGCAGATTAGTAGATATATAGACAGATAGAAAGACAGATAGACAGATGTATATACGGACAGATACATAGGCAAAAAGATAGATCGCTAAATGGGTGAACAGATGGTCAAGTATGTGGGTTGCATGTCTCAATTGCAAAAAAGATCGCAACATATATGTCAGTATATATAAAAATTGCTTGTCCCCCCCCCCGAGAAATTCTTCCTGACAGACAGGCAAGGTATGCAAGATGCTTTTATCATTCACAATATTAACTAGAGGGGCATTCAGTGCAGCGCATCTCTCCGACAAGGGCAACGTAATTTCCAAACCACACTTTGAAACTGGGCTAAACTTTCTCATCCTTGATTAGGGTTTCGCAAAGTGTTTTCCGGATCCAGAATCTATGATACGATCCGGAGCGGTCCCAAAAGTTAAAAGATTTTTCCCTTGGAGATGGACTATCTACCCACCAAGTTTGGTCCAAATCTCTCATTTAGTTTTTAGGTAATGCTGCCAGCAGACAAACTAACAAATAAAAAACAGGGGTAAAAACATACTCTCCTTGTCGGGGAGAATTATGCTGAGGTTATGACTTACTGTTAATATTTTAAGGTACACGCTGCCAACTGAAGACATAAATTTGTGGATCATTCAGTACGTATCATTATTCAGTGTTTCTTATACAGTTAATATATTTGTTTTTTAAAAAAGCCTAATTTAGGTCTTTAACTTCATTATTTTGTTTTTATTTAGCCTCTCCCGGGGAGGTTATGTTTTACTCCGCATTGGTCTGTTTGTCTGTTTGTTTGTGTGCCTGTTAGCAAGATTACTCAAAAATTTATGAACGGAGTTTGCTGAAATTATGTGAAAGGGTGGGCCGTGGGCCATGGAAGAAATGATTAAATTTGAGGGCGGATTCCCATCTGGATCCGGATTATTCCGCACAATATCTCCAAACATTCTTTACAAATTATAATGAAATTTTGTGGAAAGGTGGGCCATGGACAAAGAAAGAAATGATTAAATTTGAGGGCGGATCCGGATCCGGATCGTACATCCACGGATCCGGATCCGGGATTACCCAAAAAGTTATGAACCGATTTTGATGAAATTTTGTGGAATGGTGAGTCATGGGCCAAGGTAGATGTGATTAAATTTGGTGGCGGATCCGGATCCTATATCTACTGATCCGGATCCCGATCCTTTTTAATGGTAATGGCATTGGCGGAGATATGCGCTCTCTCAGTGCTTTTTAGACTAAAGATTGTTTATTGTGGAAGGTGGAAACCCCCTTCAGCCAATAACTTTATGCAGTGATGCCTTTAGGTGATTTAATTGACAT
This sequence comes from Birgus latro, assembly GCA_018397915.1. Classification (NCBI taxonomy): domain Eukaryota; kingdom Metazoa; phylum Arthropoda; class Malacostraca; order Decapoda; family Coenobitidae; genus Birgus; species Birgus latro. The sequence continues at coordinate 13,668 of JAGKTI010021249.1, read as the reverse complement.
ATTAAATGGTTTCCTAAAGCCCAAGAAGCCATTTAATACGTTACATGGTATCTGACCAAATGGCCACCTGGTGGTTTAGTGAGTTTAGCTGCTCCAAACGGCGCTGAAGATCGAGCAGCTGGACAACCTCGCTAGGCTCTTGACACGGTAATAAATGATTGGCTCAAAGATAGATACAGATTACATAAATCTGCTAATTCTATTAATGACAGACTTTTTTCTGTCATATATTTTCATCTATATTAGTTTATCTTTCTGAGCAAAATTGATGTTCAACATTTAGACACTTAAGCAACACTTAGTGGCCATGAGACTGTCCAAAAAATGAACACTAAATTTACCACTTCAGTAAGTTGACGTACTATATGTTTTATTATTGCTACCGACAAACGATTTTCCATTTATTAACTTAATGAAAACTTGTAGTTGCAGGGGATAATTATTCTTCTTCGATGCCCTTCACTACAAGAGTTTTCTTTTAAACTGAGTAAACTTGTCTGGCGATAGCAACAATATAATCAGAGTAACATAATATTGCTGAGAATTGACACTAAGACTATAAAATGTTTGCAACTTAAGGGTTTATAGAGTGATACATAATTCAGGGTTAAAGTTTGACAAGCAGACAGAAAGGCATACTAGCCTCCTGAACCCCAGGCCGTCTATCATATTTTCCTTAAGACATCACTACAAAGTTTTATTCGGCTACGGGAAAACATTCCGAACTGGCAGGAGTAGATACATCTTCCACTGACCCCCTCATTATAGGTCGCCTCTTGAAAGTTGAGCAAAATCGCCTAGGTATGGCAAAAATGATATTAAAAAATGCACTATCATAAAGAAGTGTTAACCGAAGCTCTAAGTACACCATAGGATGCAGTCATACATTAATGATGTTAATCTGGTAACTTCTTCTTTTTTCTTTTTTTTACGACATTTTACTGCAGCCATGGCTCGCCTTTTCCATTTGCTCTAAATAATGTCAGCTAAGCAGGTCCCCCTCTGGCAGTGAAGAGGTTGACGAAGGGTGTCTGCAGCGTTTCCATTTCAAAAAAATGTCTCCCAGCCTGAGTAAAACCCTCTTGTGGTTGCATGGCTAAAATTAATATATTTACTATAAGTGTAAAGCGTGAAGGAAAGGGAAGAAAGAAGAATTTATATGCAGAAAGAAAGGAAAAGAAATTTGATATGAATTCTTAGGAAGGCACCGGAAGTAACAGCAGCCACTGGGGAGATGGTGGAATTATGTGGAAAATTAAAAAGTTGACCTTTTCATAGTCGGAATATCTTGAGTATTTTGTTCCAGCTGGTACTAGACGATTTTATTCAACTGATAGTGAGTCATAAAGGCGTGAGAATATTAATACTGTCACCAACAACCCTTCCCCGGTATTGTCTGGAAAACGCGAGTAAAGGTATTATACTCCAGTTAACACCAGTTAATTCAGTTCAGCTGAGCTTGAATAGAAGAGTATACGAGACCGAGAGTGTTGATACTAGTACAAACTTTAGTGTTATAGTCCAGCTAAGGTCAAACGTTTATACTCATATTAGAGTGATGGTGAGACTTTGGTATTGCATAAAAGCGAGTAATCAAGAGTTAGAGCAGTGGAGCCGAAGGTCATTGAATAATGCGTGTGGATTAAGAGACCGTGATTTGATGGTACGGTTTGTAGAGAATCTGTATATATAGAGTGGTGAGAAGGATATAGGCGAGTAAGCATGCAGGTGGAAGGAATTGTGGTAGGTCAAGAAGAAGGTGGGTAGATATGATACACGAGTATACGAAATCGAGGTATGGAGTATGATTAGGCAGGTTTGATTAATTTTGTACGGATAAGTGCATAACAAGGGGTTTGGCATCTCTCTTAACTTGATAGGCGTCGGACTGGCTTTCTCTAATTGATAATATGAAACAAAAATGTGTAGAATGGCGTACCTGTGAAGTACAGCCAGGATTCCGAGGCCTTGAATGGCAGGTGAATGAAAGTGTGGCTCATTTCAAAAGACATGCCGTTCATTAGCCTTCCCAATCATGATTTTTCTTTGCTCCTGCTTTCTGGATCCTACCTTACCCTACCTGTGAGTGGGAAAAGTTTCGGGATGATGATGATGATGATGAGTATATGTGCTGGAGTGTTTACCCAATCGATTTTTAGAGAACCATTAAGTTCAGTATCGACTGACTTTTAAAAATCAGGTGAAGAAACAGTAACATTGAGCAGGAAGACTTTAGTCTGCAAAACATTTGCAGCGCATGAGTTTTCCCTACCTCAAAAGTGTTGTCTGCTTATAACATGAAGATTTTACTTGCATACGTCCATGGTAATAAAAAGGGTAACTTGAGTTATGTGTAGGTTCCTTTTATTATGGCCTAAAGAATATGGGTACAGAATGACTATCATCATCATCATCTATTACCAGACGCCTTAACCCCTCTATGTCACTCTGTCCTCTACAATCAGACTGCTCAAGCTCTATTTCACAGACCCCTCACTCATATGTCTCCACCTCATCCTTTCAGTTCCTCTTCGGTCTTCCTGTTCTCCTCCCCCTTTCATGTTACTCTCATGCACGCTACCAGTCAGTCTCATTCTCTCATCTCTTCATATGGCCAAACCATCTCAAGATACTTCTCCTGATGCTTTCTAACACATCCAAATCAACACCAGAATGTTCCTTAATTCCTTCATTGGTCTGTTTCTACGGCTTTCCACATGCCTCAGTCAGATAATCTAATTTCCATTCTTCTCAGTCGTGAATGGTGCCGTTCTTCATTTACAAGAAGCTCATCATCATATCCGTCCTAATTCTCAACTAAGTAATGTAATGAGGTGGAATCAACAAACCGAGACGAAGAAAGACTGACAAAGAAGTATAAAACAGCACCCTTAGCGAAATGGGTCACAGAAAAAGGGCAGGGAAAAGAATCTATCCATCTGCCAATAGCCGGAAGCCTTAATCGCACGAGGGGTAGCCACAAACATATCGTCACCATGACACCCTGTCCCCTGCCATTTCGCTCCCCAACCCCCTCTCCCAACTAACACCCCACCTCTCTCATATACCTCTCCACTCCATTCTTTCATCTCATCTTCGGTCTCCACCTCCCTCCCCCCCCTCCACCTCACTCGCATACACCCCTAGTTAGTCTCTCACTCCGTTCTCTCAACATGGCCAAAACACCTCAGCCTTTTATTCCTAATTCTCTCTATCATATCCACGTCAACACCGCAACTCTCCTTCACATTATCATTTGTCAATCTGTTTTCCATGCAACCAGATCCTCCTCCCAGCAAATTCATTTTCAATACTCTCACTCTTGACATGTGCCCTTTCAACAAGGTCCAAGTTTCGCTTCCATACGTTAGAGTTGGGATCACAATACTGTAAGGCAGCGATTTTTTTACTTTCATGCCCACTCCTCCATTTCTTATCACCGTTTTCAACGAACCAGCAACATTTCTTCCCTGCTGTACCTTTTCAAGAACCATCCTTCAATACTCCATTTTTCTCATCACACTACCCAAGTACTTAAATGCACTCACATTTTCCATTGCCTCACTATCTACCCTCTATACGCATTCAGTGGCTTCATTTCTCTCGAAGACCACAGTTTTGATGTTCCCTACATTCATATTTAGATTGTATTTCTTACATACTATCCCAAAATCATTCACCAAGCCTTGAAGTTCTCCTTTGTCTTCGCTTAACAATACAGCATCATCCGCAAACAACAAAACAGAAACCTTCTCAGCTGCTCTCTCCACATTAGGACCGCTCCAGCATACACTGCTCTGCCTTGTATCTCTTTTATGACTACATCCAGATACAATTTTAAAAACCATGCAGGCACGACACATCCATGTTTCATTCCAACATTCAGATTGAAAAACTCACTCAATTCACCATTCACATGCACTGCAGCCCTAGCGCCCTCATACATACTCATCACGGCACACAACAGCTTTCTATTTATCCCATTTTTTTTTCCAACATTCCTTGTCTATTCACTCTGATATATGTCTTCTCCAAATTCATGAAAGCAGCATGCAACTTCTTTCTCTTCTCCAGAAACAGTTCCATAAAACACCTTACAATGAATATCTGATCTACACAACTCTTACATTCCTGAAACCTCCCTTTTCTTCTCCAACTAATTCCTCTGTTATTTCCCTAGCTCTGTCATTAAGTATCCCACTAAACACTTTTCCTATTACACTAAGAAGACAGATGCCCCTATGATTACCACACACTTCTTTTCCCTCATTTCCATTGTACAGGGGATTAAATATACCTGACTTCCAATAAAAAAGACTTAAATTAATGCATATCCGATTCACAAAGGCCACTATCTATTTACAAACCATTCAGTCCCTTTCTGCTATACAAAAGCGTGGGGACCCTTTGCTAATCTACTCAGTCCCGGCAATAAAGGCCAGGGTGACCAGCGTCGCTCGTCTCTAGTGGCATAATGTGAGCAATAATCCTCGGATATAAACCAATTTGGACGATATTCGGTTGGATTGCCTTCAGTCACTGAAAAGTCACTTGGAGATAGAACGGCTCTGAATGAGTGGATGGAGGGTACTTATCCACTTTAGCAACGAAGATTACCAAGGCAGTTAGTAAAAGTTTGTAGTCTCAGTGTTCCCGTGGCGTAAAACTCGCAACAGTCGATGTTGCGTCAATGCCCCCGACAATCTGAAGAGTGGAAAGGCACAGGTCAGAAAGAGGTTAAATCTGCCTGTCTGACAAGCCCTAGTATCGAATTTGCGTTCTTAAAGCCGCGAGGTAATTCAAACATAAATTAACCTTTGAAATTCCTGGCATTACCTCATAGGTAAAATATAAAAAGCACCATTCTATTTTTGCTTTAGGCACACATGAGACATGCAAAACAATTTTAAAAAAAATCTCTTCGGTTGCTATAGATTCTTTTAGGCTGAATATCATTGCAAGAGAATGCAACTTAACTACCCACTTACCTACCTACCTACCCACGTACCTTATTACCTATCTGCCCACCTGCTTACTTACCTACCCACCTACCTACTCACGTATATACCTACCTGTGTAAGAGTGAGCAACGGGATAATAGCTACACTCTGTAGGGGTAACATGTGGGCTTCTTCAATGAACCATACAGTGAGGAAGGCGAAGTTTTTCTAAGATTACCTGAAATCCTGATAGGAGGTCTACTGGCCCATCCCACACTATTGTTTGGCGCAGGATGGAATATTATATGACAAAGTTCTTGATTTTCCTACAGAATCTCAAGAAAACTGTTTTTAACCCTTCTAATCCGATGATGATTTTTCTACTTCTGTTCTTGCTCTCTTCAGGCGGAATATTAAGAATGACTTCTCGAACAACAGGTTATTGATATAGGCTTTATTAACCCTTTCAAGACCAGAGTACTTTTCTGAACAATATAAAAATCTCCAGGTAGTAAGAGCAAAACAAAATGGAAAATAAGCCTGTCCCCAGCTTTGCACTCCCTAGGCGTCATCCCTCACCCATCTATTCCCCCCCCCAAAAAAAAAAATATCCGATTTTGACCTTACCATGGACATTATATTCACCCCAGAGATCTATTTTCCGGCATAGATGGACCTATTATAGATGGACCTATTATTTCTATTATTTCTATGAACCTTTTTAACATACTTCCCCCATGGACCTATTCCTCCCATGGACCTACTGTATATTACTTCATGGTTCTATTTTTACCATGGATCTGTTTTACCCGTTAGACGTATTTTCCAACTGGGCCCGTTTTCCCCAGGGATGTATTCCCCCATAAACGTATTATTCCACATGGACCTATTCCAACCATGGGCCTAATTGTCCCATGAACTTATTGCCAAATGGACTTATTCCCATTCACCCACCCACCTATTTACTATTACACATACCTACCCATTCACACATTGGAGACTATCTCAGTAGTAGGACAATAACTCACTCTCTCTCTCTCTCTCTCTCTCTCTCTCTCTCTCTCTCTCTCACACACACACACACACACACACACACACACACACAGATGGGGGCACTCCAGAAAAAAAGTATATTATTGTACACTTTCGTTCCAGTGGAAGTCTGGGCCGAATAAAATAGTCTGATGTCAACCGGAGTGAAACACGAGAATTATTGTAACTCGCAGCCAAACGATTGAGAGATATGAAGAAAGACTGATATAAAGGTAAATCAGCAGGGTAGTTTGTTGTGTAAAAACTCAATACTTTTTATCTCTTTCCAGCGATGACGGATCTTTTCTTTCATTCTTTTTTTTTTTGTTACTTCCAGATGATTTTTAGCTTAAAACATAATTCTCTAAATAGAGAGAGAAAATAAAAGTTATTAACCGCTGAAGTTGTTACCCAGATTGAATATAACGGTTCAGATATTTCAGTAATTAAAATGCAACAGCGGTAGCCTAAATTCTAAGGATGAATCATAAGGCAACATCAGCATATTCTAAGGATGAATCATATAAGTAGATAATGTTTCAATAGCAGATAATTCAAATATTTCGTTTAATATTAATAAATTTAATTCCTCCATTACCGCACTTATATAGCATGTAGGTATATCATTAAAGAGGTGTAAAAAGGTCACGGGGAAAGAGTTACTGACCCAGTGTATGTGGAAGATGTGCCTGTTAAGCTGGGAGGAATGTAGAGTTCTGGAGGATTGGAATACAGATATAATTTTTACTCAGTGGAAAGGTAAAAGGAAAAGAGAGGTGTGTGGCAATTATAGGGTCATTTGCTTTCTCAGCATAATAGGAAAAAAACATATGGTTAGGATACTTATTGACTGAGTTACGGTAATGCCCAAGGAAGCAAGTGAAGAAGAGCAAGAAGGATTTAGGAAGGGAAGAGGCTGCATAGATACGACATTCCTTACAAGATGACTATTGGAAAACTATCTGAAGAAGGGAAAGAATTTGTATGTTGCCTTCTTGTATCGAAAGAATGCATATGACCGAATGGACAGACAGGGGATGTGGAAGGTATTCAAAATATATGGAGTACCTGGGAAGTTGTGGAATGAAGTGATGAGTATGTATAAGGGCACTAAGGCTGCACTGTGTGTGTGTGTTTGTGTGTGTGTGTGTGTGTGTGTGTGTGTGTGTGTGTGTGTGTGTGTGTGTGTGCATTAACGTAGCTTTTTTATATGAAAGGGTGTCATGTCTCCGAAGTTGTTCAGTTTGTAGGTAGACGGAGTTATAAAAGAGATACCAGGCAGGGCAGCAGATGTTGGAGTACCTCTAATGAGAGAGGGTGGGGTGTTTAAACTACCTGTATTGTTGTTTGTTGATAATACTGTATCGTTAAGTGACGATGAATGTGAGCTGCGAGGCTTGGCGAATGAGTCTGGAGGTGTATGTAGGAAACGGAATCTAAATCTGAATTACGAGTAAAGTGTCCTCGAGTAATGAAGTCACAGCATGCAAAGTGAGGCTGGATGGCAGGGAAATGGAGAATGCAATCTCATTCAAGTACTTATGGTAGGTAGTGTGATAAGTAAGGAAGGAAGTTTAGAGGACAAAGTGCTTGAATGGAAACAGCTGGGTAGAAAAGTTGCTAGTTCATTGAAAGCAGTGGCAAGGAATAGGGAAGTGAGTTTGGAATTGAAAAAGCTCACTGCATGACAGTATTGTGATCCTCTTTTTAACATCTGAAAGTGAAGCTTGGACCCTGTTGGAATGACACAAGTCAAGAGCGAGCGCAGTGGCAATGAATTATATGAGGGAAGCCTGTGGGGTCACATGGAGAGACAGACAGACAAATAAGGAAGTATAGAAGCATTGTGGTGTTCATGTCAATGTGATGGAAAGAGTTAAGAGAAATACTTTGAAAAGGTTTGGCCTCATGGAAAGAATGGAGAATGAGAGACTGAACAGAAGAGAGCATTTAGAGTGACATGGAAGGGGAGAGGAGGGTGGGGAGACCAAAGACGAGATTGAAGTGGAGAGATATATGAGAGAGGAGTGTACGAGTTGGAGGGAGGGGAGGAGACAGGACGGCGCGAAAGTGATTTGTCTGTGGCCACCCATACGGGATTGAGGCGTCTAACAACAGATAGATGGACAGACCTGGGTTAGATCCTGTAGTTTTAGACATTCGACACAGAAAACAAAAAGATGAATCAGAAAAGGGAAGAAATAATAACAGAAGAAGAAGAACTGAACAAGAAGAACAAGAACAATAAGAAGAACAAGAACAAGATCAAGAATATAAACAGATATGCCCTTTAAAAAATCGAGCACAAGTTAACATTACTAAGTATCATCTGAAACAACATCGGTGGAAGCATATGTATGACCGCACACCTGCCTAGTTAAAATGGAGATTATTTCCCTATTTTTCCTTCTGAGCTAGGGTGTGTGTGTGAATTTTAAAGAGGACGCTCTAATGGGGAGGGGATAAGCTGACATGATAAGAGACACATTTGTGGTCACCCTTTTCGGGATTAAGGCGCCTAGCTACAGACATATACGAGTAGGTCGGCTCATCCCTAGGGGGGTGTCCTTCACTGAATAGAACCATCCGTCCTTAACCAGAATACACCACAAAGAGAATTTATTACTCTCAGTGGGAGACGTCCTTTTTTAATATTTTTGCTACCTCACGGAATTTTATTCACTTTTGGGGACATGATGTTTTAGTGACCTGGATAGCATTACTTTCCAATAACCTCTTCACAACCTTATTTCTCCCCCTAAAGTGAGTAAAGTGTGTGGAGATAGTACGAAAATAATTGATAAGAAGTAATTAGATATAAGGGCGTTAAAGACACATAGGTCTGTGAGAGAACAGAGTTATGTAAGAAAGCAACTGTGGTGAAAGCAAGTGTAATAAAAGATGTAGGTATACTGGCTGGGGTTAATCACTTCAGTTAGATGACGTGTGTGGTGTTCTCTTGCAGTGTCGAAGCAGTTTCAATGAGTCTAGGAGGTATTTTTTGAACTGGAGGCCCTAGTTGAGTAAAGTCGTCTGGAAGTAATAAGAAAAAAGAAAATACGTTCATTGGCCTAAGAAGGCTAAAGACAGGTTACGCACACCTGGGAGAGTACAGTAATGACCGGAAAATGAATGGTGGGACCTGATTTCTCTCCACTGTATCCGTACTTATTGCTGCGGCCGGCGATGGATGGGGTACGTTTGATACTGATGAATGATTGACGAGACGGAAGGGTCAGTGAGGGGGAAGGGCAAAGGAAGGCATTAAAGAAAGAGACTGGGGCACGGAACAAGGTTTTGGGAATTGCCAGGGACTAAGTTATGAGAAGGGGACAGTGTGGCGGCAGGGAATGCGCACAAGGGGATAGGGTGGGGCATGGTATGAGCAGAGGAAAGGATAGGACAGAGGAAGAGAAAGGGAGAATGATGGGAATATGTTAGGAAAAGAGAAGGGCAGGGCTTGGAAGGATAGGCAAAAGGATAAGGGAGGGCACAGAAGAGCAGGGAAAGGGGACGGGATGAAGGGAGGGATTGGTACAGGCAGGGAACGGGGATAGGGTGGGGAAGGGAAGGGCAAGGGAAGGGGATACAGTGGATCAGAATAGAAAAGGTACGAGAGAAACTGACAGCGTAGGGGAAGGGGACGTGAGGAGGAAGGAGGTAAGGGAAGGGTAAGGCAGGATATAAGTGGAAAGAAAGTGATAAGATTGCAGGCACTAAAGAAAAGGGGAAAGGGATAGGGTGAGGGTTTGAAAGGGTAGGGGAGGAGGAGAGTGTGGGGTAAGTGAAGGAAAACGAAATAGGAGGGGATTGGGTGGAGCAGGGATGGGATAAGGTGAGGCGGATGGACAAGGTAGGTAGCAGAGGTGGAGGAGTAGGTAGGGTGGAGGTGGGTAACTGGATGAGGAATGATCATGCCTGAAATGAGAATTTATGAGGGAGTGTTTCTGCAGCGTGGAGCCAACTGAGCCCAGCCGTCCAATAACAACGACGGTAAAGACTTGCCTGCTGGTAACGCAGCAGACATTGTAATCCCAGTTTTGTGTTCCACACAGGGTACGAATATAGGATCGGAAGGCATAGGTAAAAGCAACAAGAGTTGCGGCCGTAATAATGAAGTAATACTTTAAGTTTATGATACCAGTGGTAAATAAAATGACTTTTAAGTAACTAGAACCCTACCGTTAGTGAACTCATGCGTGCATCTACAAACACCAAACTTGATGTCAGGAAAGAGTATATGGCGCTCACAGGTGCATCGATTGTATCATGTGCTTGTTAATAAAATACTTGAACAATATTGTGTCGTTGTATGCACCGGCCTGAATATATTACTAGGCAGTATGATAGATTTGTGTGAAGTTTAGAAGCTGCTGCATTGCTATAAATGTGTAAGGTGTTCTTGCTTTTATTACTTCGTGACTTCTGGAGGACCTCTATATTTATAAGTTGTTTAAATTCATGATTGAGGAATAAATATCAGAGTTCTTGTGGTTCCGGAAAATTTAGCTCTTTTTATTTGTTGTACCAAAAGATATTGTTGGTGGATATGTTGCATATCGTACAGTTAATATTACCTAACGTGCTCTAGTAGTTTCTCAAAGACAAAGAAGGCAGTTTTTGAAGTGACCTCCTGCATACATGAAGAGAGAGAGAGAGAGAGAAGGGAGTCAGTAGGAGGAGGGGAGTTTATGAGAAGAAAAACCTTTGACTCATCCATATTTAGTAAAGCTGTGTGTGAGATTCCTTCCCATAAATTATAAATTATATACTCTACACAAGGGTGTACATGAATCATGTACAAATTCACCAGCTGAGTTGGGCAAACAAGACAGAGTTAGCCTAGCACACCAATATCTTTGAAACGGATTTCCTAGAGCAAGAGACATTGTGATCTTCCAAAATAGATCACTGTTAAATGAAACACCCAGGATATAGAAAGAAAATAAAAGAATAGCCGTATATTTTTTAAGTGTAAAGGACTCTCTTGCAGACGATATTGACAGGTAAAAAAGTGTATTGAATTTTTTTATGATTAAAAACACGGTTTCTTTTACCCCAGTCAGAAATGTGTGCCAAGTCATAAACCAGGTGTGTCATATCGTCGTCCTGTGACTGCTAACGTAACTACCATAAGGGATGCTGTGAGATGCGTGTGGTAAGTTGAGGGCTGGAGTCATCAGTGTACGATTTGATAGGTTTAGATGCCCAGCTCAGAAAACCATTTATTAAAAGATGAAAGATTTGGTAACAAGACAAAAACCTGCGGAATCCCATTACTGATAGCTGTAGAAGAACAGTTGTTGTCTACAACAAACAAATAAACAACGACCAGAAAGAAGTCTATGCTGATAGCCAGAAAGATGGAAAGGTGCATCAAAATGTTTTCTTAAGGACAGATTCGAATACTTTGGAAATGCAAAATAGTAATGCAAACTGGGAGACAGTCCGAGGGATAAGAATGGGCCACTTCTTAGGGACAGGCTGAATAATGTCAAGCTTTTTGCAAGAAGGAAAGATCAAAGCCGACAGATAAAGGCGAAAGAGTTTACCATTTACCATCGCAGTGTCAACACAGAAGCACGGATCTTGAGAACAAAAGGAGGGATCTCTACATACACGTTCTCCTTGTTAGTGTTGAGGCCGGTGGAGGCAGAGAGTACATTTTTTGGAGAAATTTTAATGTCAGAAATAAGGAAGTCAGAGGGAGGAGAAGATGGAGAGGTTGTACTGGATTCTTCGAAAGAAAAATTTGAGAAGAATGCCTGGCCGAGAAGTTCTGCCTTATCAGAGAAAGGAACGGCTACACAACTATCTGGAAGGAAATGAAGGGGAATGAATGAAAAAGTATAGTTAAAAGTTTTTTTTTCTGACTTGGCTCTAAAAGGAGTGTGACGATTTCTAGCCAGAGTCCAAAGCATTTCTTCATCATCGCCCTGAGTTAGTCCACTGCAGCAAACAAGTTTCTCACATATGTGTCAGCCCTGACCTATTGGCTTTTAGCCTGTTCCATCCAGTCCTTGTTAATTACCGAATCTCAACCTGCCATCTCGTCCTCTTTGTACCTCTTCCTAACTCCTAACTCTTCCTAATATATTGATTGCATCAGCTTCTCTTTTGGCATAATGGAAATTTCAAACCCTTCATATACTTATTAAGCCTAATAAGCATTTCCTTCTCATTCCTATTCTTTGTTAAATTTCACTTCCTTGAAATGGGTCTGTCTGGACTGCCTGCCATACGTATATGTATTCTTCATCATGGTTTAGTTCTTCGTATATTATGCTGAGCAGGAAAGAACATAGCTGTTAAACACAGTCTTCGTCATTTTCGTATTCGTTTTCAACCTGCTCTCAAACGCTCCCTGTTCAGCTCACTTATTATATCTTGTAGTTCTTCACCTGATTCACTGGAAGAACTATAATTTTTCGTCTGCAAGCCAAAAACTGTTCTGTTACTAACTACCATGTTAAGTGCTTTGTAATCCCAAACTAAATTCCTGGGAAGTCTAGGAATGCAGTGAATAACTTGGTTGAACTATATTTTCTTGTGTAACACATGCCTTTATTGGTATTTTCTTATTATCCCTATGGAGGATTATGATAGTCTCGCTATCTCCAAAACATCTTATAGTATTTTGGCGTAAATCTTCTACACCTTGCCCTCGAATTGCTCTCATCACTGTAGTTGTCTCATCCGAATCAAATGCTTTCTTATTATCAACAAATCCCATGCACTAAGACTGATTATCTTCTGGTGTTTTCTCAATCATCTGATTAGTAGCTTGAAAATAGTCTATTGCAGAGTAACCATTTAGTGATCTTGTCTGTTCTGTTGGCTAGTTTGCATTTAAGGCTGGACTAATTCGAGGTGTTAGGATTTTTGTAGACAGTTTTATTCAACAGGGAGAAAACTATTTGGATGGCAGCTCTTGGAAACTTTGAATTCCCCTTTTTTTTTTTCATGTAGATTAATTGACGCATTGTTGCTTTGACCTGATTAACCTTTGACTTCTAAGCATTTCGTTAATAGCTTTGCAAATCCATTAAATGCAAAGTCGCCAGCGTCCTTAATAATATCAGCATTGATACCATCACCACATCGTACTCATACCTTACTCTTCGTTCTCCTCATAGCGTTCTTTGCTGTATCCATTGAAACGTTGAGGATGATTGGCCACTTGTTCTCTCTCCTTAACTAACTCTTCAACCACGGTACTACTGCTTTAAAGTTGTGCTGCTTTGACCACTTCCTTTCGATTGCTTCAGCGAACAAAATATATTACACCAGTCCTCTACTACGTTGCATCCAGACTTCCTCCATTCCTTAAAGTATCTTCAGATTAGTTCATGTTAAACATTCAAATATCAAAATTTTCTTTTTTAATAATTTCTTTAGCTTGGATTCCTTTTCTTTTATTCGTGATCCTCCTTTTCTTTAGAAGTTTGTTTGGACTGTCTGAGATACACTGCTATTTTTATGGACCTCCTTCCTCGTTCTTTAAGAGCTGTTTCTTTTACTATTCTCGTGAAGTTTTCATTTGTTTTCACACCGATAAATGGGTTGAGGGACAGGCAGAATGAAAACCTATTGTTTTTTAAAGCAATGAGTCAGAGGTCAAGGTCACAGGGCTTGGTCAAACGTTGGTCTTCCAAAATCAACTTTTAACAGTTTTATCCATTTTAGGCCGGACTTA
>JAGKTI010021248.1:0-15848 GCA_018397915.1 Birgus latro | reverse complement strand
CAAATCTTTCTCTTCTCTCGCTTTTCTAATTGGTTCATTACCCATCAAATAATTCAATGATGGCCTCTTGGTACTTTTACCCATTTCCAATATTTTACATTTTTTTGCGTTGAATTTCATTTCCCACATCCGGCTCCAATCATATATCCTATCCAGATCCTCCTGTAGCATTTTACAGTCCTCTTCAACCTCTACCTTTCTCAAGATCTTTCCATCATCAGCAAACAGGCTTGCGTAGCTGTTCACTCCATCTACCATATCATTTACATAAATCAAGAACATTACTGATGCCAACACCGAGCCCTGTGGGACACCACTTGTTACTTCCCTCCATCCAGATGTCCTGTCCTTTATTACTGTCCTCATTTGTCTCTCACTCAAAAAGTCTCTCATCCATTCCAGGAGGCTTCCCTTCAGTCCTCCTATATGCTCTAATTTCCATAATAGTCTCTTGTGGGGTACTTTGTCGAAGGCCTTCTCCAGATCTAAGTACACACAATCCACCCAACCGTCTCTCTCCTGTAGCACGTCAATCGCCCTTGAGTAGAAGCTCAACAAGTTGGAAACACATGACCTTCCACTTCTGAATCCAAACTGACTTTCAGTCAAAATATTCATCTCTTCCAGATATTTTATCCATCTATCTTTCAGGATTCTCTCACACAATTTCGCAACCATGCTGGTTAGGGACACTGGTCTATAATTCAGGGGTTCTTCCTTGTTTCCTCCCTTATAGATTGGCACCACATTTGCCCTCTTCCATTCCCGAGGCACTTTCCCCTCTTCCAAGGAGCACACAATTAAATTGTGAATCTTATCCGCCAGTTGTTCTCTGCATTCCTTCAGTACCCAATTAGAGATTCCATCCGGTCCTGGGGCCTTCCTTACATCTTGAGCTCCCAGTAATTTATACACTTCCTGCACTTCCACTTTTATATCTTTTATCACTACATTTCTAATCACTTCCTCTCCTTCCACAAACTCCCTTTCCTTAGTGAAAACCGATTGGAAGCATTTGTTCATTACTTCAGCTTGCATTACTGCATCCTTGTAGACCTCTCCTTCTACTTTCAGTTTGGTGATTCCTTCCCTTTGCTTCAATTTGCCATTAACAAATCTATAAAACAATTTGGGTTCATCCTTACCTTTGTCAATTATACCTTTTTCAAAGTTCCTTTCTTCCTCTCTACGTATTCCTGTATATTCATTTCTAGTTCTTTTATATTCTTCCTTTGTTCTGATATTACCTCTCTTTTTCCATTGGTTCCATGCCTTGTCCCTCTCTTTTTTCGCTGTTATACACCTTCTATTAAACCACACCTTTTTCCTGTTTTCTTTCCCACTTACTCTTGGCACATATTTTTCCACTCCCAAATTGTAGAGGTCCAAAAAGATATCCCACTTCCTTTGTATCTCTCTTGTTTCTCTGAACCCTCTCCAGTCCTCATTTTCAAAAAATTTTCTCAATTCTGCAAAGTTTGCTTTCCCAAAGTTGTATCGTCCTTGCCTATAAAGCTCATCTCTTGGCACCATGTTCCCTATCATCATCTGGAACTCAATGTCCACATGATCACTCTTTCCTATAGGACACAGATAATTTAATGATTCAATTACATCAGGCTCCCTGGATAGTAGCAAATCTAATCTTGCTGGTGTGTTATCACCTCTGAATCGTGTCTCTTCTTTAACCCACTGTGTCATTACATTATTCATTGCTATATTTAACAATTTTGTGCCCCACGAATCTTCGCTGCCTCCCGAGTCCCATTCCTCCCAGTTCACCTCTTTACAATTAAAGTCACCCATTAGGATTATATTGTTGCTTTTCTCGATCACTTTCTGTAGATAACTAACCATGTCTGACAACATCTCCTGGTATTCATCGTCATTCCATGCTCTCGTCTTAGGGGGAACATATACCACTGCCATATCTCTCTTACCATTCTCCCCAGTTTCTAATTTCAAATTTATGGCTTCGGCCCTGCCCTCTGCCATTTCCACAGTATCTACGTTTATATTGTCCTTCACTGCTATCATCACTCCTCCTCCCATTTTTTCTTTTCTGTCTCTTCTCCATAATTTGTATTTCCCACCTCCCATATGAATATCAATATCTTCTTTCAATTTAGTTTCTACAAAGCACATAACATCAGGTTCGTGTGCCCTCAAAAAATCATTGATTTCTAACCTTGCCGATATTAGTCCATCAATGTTTGTGTACGCCACTTTCAAACTTTTTTCATCGTTTTTTATTCTCTCGTCTCCCCTTCCTTCCGTCGATACCACTTTCTCAATTTCTGGTCCATAACTCTCCAATAGAACTCTGTCTTCTCTTTCTCCGTTCGTTGTTCGTTTTTTATCTTTGCTTCCTTTACTAACTCCTTTAATTTAGCTCTTTCCTCTTCATTTGCATCTCTCCTAATCCAAACATTTTTAAACCCCTCTTTCTCTGACAATTTCCACGTTCTACTTATGATTTCATTCACTATTACTTGGGACTTAAACTTTACTTTCATGGGCCTTGCCCCACCATCCTCGTACTTTCCTAACCTAAACACTTCTTCAATCTCTTCTTGGGCTTCATTGTTTCCTTCCATAACCAGTGATATTATTTCTTTAGCCTTGCTCAGTTCCTCTCTTTCTCTTTCAGATCTCACTGTCATTCGTTTTTCTTTTATTCCTGAAATTATCACACATTTTTTCTTGTCTGCTACATCCCTAACCAAAGATTCTCTACTTCTTAGTACTCTAACCACTTCCTTTTCCACTTTTTCCTTACTTTGTTGCTCTATGATTTCCTTCAAATTTACATTTCCTTCCTCCTGTATTTTCTTCCACCCCTTATGTTGCTCCTTGATTTCCTGAATATGCTCATCTTGCCTCCTCGATTTTGATTCGTATTCATCTAGCTTACTTTTTATTCTGTCCCTTTCTTCTTCCAAACTCTTATTCTCCCTCTTCAGCTGTTTTATTTCATTTGATGCGGATTCATTATTCGCCTTTAATTCTGTAACTTCTTTTTCTTGTTCCTCACTACGTGTGCTAACCTTTTCCAGTCTATTCTGTAGGACTTTGATCTCTCTCTCTTGCTCTATGGTCCGTTCCTGCAGCTGCTTAATTACTTCCCATACCTTTTTTAACTCCTGGACATTCCTCTCCGCCGTTTTCTCAACTCCTGCTACTCTCGTTTGTTGCAGCTTATCACTTCCTTTGCCTACATTTAGCTCGGAGAAGCCCGCAAATTCCCCCTCGCCAGTTGTAAACAATCCTCCGTCTCTCTCCGCCATGATGCAACCATATGGAAACTTTCTTTTTCACTTTGTCTCGTATATTTCGGGCCGAAACTTGTGTTTTTTTTAAACTAATATCCGACGGGACCACCACTCACGCATTCAACCACATAATCACAATAGGCTATCTCCTTTTCGCTGCTAGTTCTGCGATTATTTCCCCTCGATCCAGGAGCAGCTCCGTCTCTCTCCCTCTACGACCTGTGTGTGTGTGTGTGTGTGTGTATTTACCTATTTGTAGTATACAGGAATTGAGCTAAGCTCGTGTTGTCCCGTCTCCATATCTACATTCATCTAATCTAGTTTTAAATACATGAATGTTTTTCGCCTGCACCACCTCTTCGTCTAAGTCATTCCAAATACTTATGCTTCTATTCGGGAAACTGAACTTTTTGAGATCATTAAGACATCTACTTTTCCTCAACTTGAAGCCATGACCTCTTGTTCTTCCATCATCCAACACAAAAAGATCCTCTCTATCCACCCTTTCCAATTCTCTTACATTTCTAAATATCGTGATCAAGTCACCTCTTTCCCTTCTCTCGTGCAATGTTGGTAACTTCAGTTTTTCCAATCTCTCCTCGTAGGTGAGTTCCCTTAAACACGGTATCATCTTCGTTGCCATCCGTTGGACCCTTTCTAGTTTATCAATATGCTTCTTCAAATGAGGTGACCATACCACCGCCGCATACTCTAGTCTTGGTCTTATCATGGTCACTATCAACTCCCTCAACATATCTTCATCCATATAATTAAAAGCCACTCTCATGTTGGTCAGTAATCCATAAGTTCCCCCAATAATTTTGTTTATATGCTTTTCTGGTGACAAGTCATCCCGAATAATCACTCCCAAATCTTTCTCATCCTTTCTTTTACTAATCATCTCATTGCCCATTTTATATGTCCAGTGTGGTCTTCTTTCACTTATACCCATTTCTAATACATGACACTTCTTGGCATTAAAGTCCATTTTCCAAGTCTGGCTCCAGCTGTGTATTTTGTCCAAGTCCTCTTGCAGTTCTTTACAACTATCAATACATTTAATATGTTTCATAATTTTAGCATCATCTGCAAACATACTCATGTAACTATTCAAACCCTCTGGCAAATCATTTACATATATCAGAAACATTACTGGGGCCAAGACAGAGCCCTGGGGTACTCCACTAGTCACATTTCTCCATTGTGATACCTTGTCTCTTATTAATGTTCTCATCTGCCTTCCTATCAAATAATCTCCCATCCACTTTAATAGTTTCCCATGCACCCCTCCAAATGTCCTCAACTTCCACAGTAGTCTCTTGTAGGGTACCCTGTCAAATGCTTTCTTAAGATCCAGATAGACACAGTCTGCCCATCCCTCTCTCTCCTGTACGACATCTGTTACCCTACTGTAGAAACTTAGTAGGTTAGTAATACATGATCTTCCTTCCCTAAAACCAAACTGTCTTGGTGTTATCACTTCATTTTCTTCTAAATACTTTATCCATCTTTTTCTAATAACTTTCTCACAGATTTTACAAACAATACTAGTAAGTGACACAGGTCTATAATTAAGTGGATCCTCCCTATCTCCTCCCTTAAAGATTGGCACAATACTTGCTCTTTTCCAATCTTTAGTCAAGCGAGGTTTTGATAATGACATAAACTGGCCACACTAACTGGTCGGCACATTCCTTCAGGATCCATCCAGCCACACCATCTGGTCCCATTGCTTTTCTCACATCCAAATCCTTCATCAGCAGTAGCACCTCATCCATGTCAACTGTAATTTCGGTCATTCTCGTCAGCCTGGGTTCCATTTCAGGCTCCCTAAATTCGTCTTCCAATACATAAACTGACTGTAGCTTGTTGTTCATTATTTCACACAAGTCTTCCTCTCTTTCGTATGTTTCATCTCCATCCCTCAGTCGTATTATACTGTCCTTAACTTTCATTTTGCCATTTACAAACCTATAAAATAGTTTTGGCTCTTTTTTACAGTTAGATACAATATCTTTTTCGTATTTCCTTTCCTCTTCTCTCCGTATCCTTACATATTCATTTCTAACCTGCTTGTACTCCTCCCAGGCCCTTTCACTATACCTTCTTCTCACTTTCTTCCATGCTTTTTTTCTTGCCTCTTGTGCCATCCTACATCTGTTGTTAAATCATTCTTTCTTCCTTTCCATAGCTGTAGAAAATTTTGGGACATACTTAGTAACTCCTGTTTTATATACTTCTATCAAAAACTCATATTTCTCATCAACATTTGTGATCATATTCATTTTACTCCATTGTACATTTTGGAAAAAGTTTCTCAGGGAAGCAAAGTCTGCCTTCCCATAATTGTATCTATTTTCTCTGTGTTTTTCATCTCTTTCTCCTTCCCTCACTCCTACCACATCCATCTCAATTACCAGATGATCACTTTTACCAAAGGGGCAATGGTAGGTTATGTTCCTCACATCATTTGGGCCCTTTGTGAATAATAGGTCAAGCCTGGATGGTTCATCAACACCCCTAATTCTTGTGTTTTCTTTGATCAACTGGGTTAACATGTTTTCCATCATCAATTCCATTAATTTATTTCCCCATGATTCTTCATTGTTCCCAGCATCCATACTTTCCTAATCAACTTCTCTACAGTTAAAATCTCCCATTAATATTATTCTATTCTTCGTTCAATTAACATTTCTAGCCTAATAATGGATTCACTTATTAACTGTTCGTAATCTTCCTTTGTCCATGCCCTAGTTTTGGGGGGCATATAAAAAACTATTACATCCGTTTTTTCTCCATAATTGTCCTCTATTTCAACTCCCAAAAGTTCAGCCTTAGTATTTTCAATTTCTATATGCTTTACTCTTAGGTCATTATGGGTTAATATCACTATTCCTCCCCCAAATTTGCCTTCTCTGTCCTTCCTCCAAATCTTATAATTATTCCAGCCAAATAATTTTATATCGACATCTCGGGGCAATTTAGTCTCTACTAGGCAAACAATTTCAGGTTTATTTTCATTTAAGTAGTCTCCAATTTCCCCTTTCTTAGATATTAATCCATCTACGTTACTATACATGATGCTCAGATTTGCTGCACTGTTGTTATCTTTACTCGTTCTTCTCTTTTTCATATTCATATCCATCCCCTTTGTTTCCTTCACGTCTAGTTCTTCACATACCACTTCCTTGCCTTCATATCCATCACTCTCCAAAAAAAAGTTTTACGTTCTTCCTCTTTCCTCCTGTCATTTTTTTCCTTTACTTGGTCCTTCAAAGATTTTAAGACTTCTCTTTCTTCTTCATTCAAGTCTTTTCTTACTATAATATTTTCCATTCCTGCCTCTTTACTTAGTTTCCAGGTCACCTTAAGTATGTCATTTACAACACTTTCTGAAGACATCTTAACTCTCATTGGTCTTGCTTCCCCTTTCTTATATGGCCCTATCCTCCTTACTTCCTCAATTTCTTTTTCCCACTTGTTTCCTTCGGGATCGATCTTGTCCAATATTTGCCTCACCTGATTTGAGTCTCTCTCGAGTCTCACAGACCTAACTTTTTCTTCTTCCTCCCTGTTTCCAAATATTATCACACATCTGTTCCTTTCTACTGTTTCTCTCACTATTTTCTCTTTTTTCTTCAATATTTTCACTACATTTTATCCATTTTTTTCTTGTTCATTTCCCTTTCTTCCTGAATAATTTCCCTTAAACTGACTACTACTTTCTGTTCTTCTTCCACATGTGCCCATTTTGCCTTTTGCTCTTCTAACACACTACTTACCTTCTCTGTTTGGTTACTGCTTTCTTCTAGTTTTCTCCGTAATTCAATATTTTCTCGTTTTAAATTCTGGATCTCCTGGTTTGCTGTCTCATTGGCCTGTATCAAACTCTGTATAGTATTTTCGGTCTTTTCAGGCATGTCTCTTGATACTAGATCCTCCACTTTCTTTTCTAGACCACTAATTCTCATAATCAATGTTTTAACCAGGTCCATTACATTTGTTTCACTGTCAAATCCTAGGAATTCCGGTTCTCCAGTGTTTACATGGTCGGCCATCTTTAAGGTCGGTTACAGTACTAAACTGAACAGCTGTTCCCAAAATTCCTATAAAAACATTCATGTATACTTAATGACAACTGTTCTTTACATTTTTGATAGACTATAATAACTTGCAATACTTAAAATTATTAACAAGACTGGAGACAGGACAATTCCTGAAAACTACTTAGGGTTTGTTGAGGCGGTTTGAAACACTTCTCGCTGAGGCTGTGTGTGTGTGTGTGTGTTTGAAAAGCAGTGCATTAAATTCTTGCTGCAGCATGTTGATAGTTGTATTACATACTTTTTAGCTATCCTGGTGTTCTATGTTTGTGTTAGTCAAGAGTGTTAAGCATGAAATCAGCATGAGATGTAACTGCCAGTTAAGAATGACAGGTGGGGGGGTTGTAGGGGTATGGGGGAGGGTCGGAAACTGGAGCATGGTTCTTCCTCCCCTCCCATCTTCCCTGGGTATACAGGGGTAGGAAGGGGGCAACCCTGAGCAGAAATAAATCATTGCGTGTACATGATCATTAAATAAACTCATAAAATAATATGTGTTATTGTTTTACTCACAGGAAATGCATAGCAGTGTAGATGAATAGTTGCAGGCACATACATCCAAGGCCAAGAGCAAGTCCAAGCCAGATAAATCCTTAGATAAAGCCTAGAAAAATTCAAAAAAGCCCCGAAAAAAAGTAAAAAAAAAAAAATACCCTGGAAAAATTTTGGGTACAGTATTGCAAATTTTTTATTACTGCTGGTCGGACTGGAGGACTTTTACTGTACATGTGCGTGCACCCCAAGCCGACCCCAGGACCAGTTTCTTAAATTTCTAAATGTTGTTTCTTTTTCTTACAGACACTGGCTATGTGTTTTTTTTAGCTTCCTAAACCCATCCTGTGATTCACTATGATTTGCAGAAGAATTCATAAAATTACTGTGCATGTGCCTTTAACATGAAAACATATGGGTGAAAACAGCCAAGGTGAACTGACTGCCTGAGTGCTTAGGATAACAAAGTAGAATCGCATTAATATACCAGTGACCTTCATTCTCTTCCCATAATTGTTCGCGGTTTTCTACAGCTCATGTTAATTCCATATCACTGGCACTGGCACATGAGGGCGTCATTCAACACTTGCAGCCATTGAGGGATTATGGGGTAAACTTAATAAAAAGACAGAGAAATATGATGACAAGTGTTGTATTCACGAGAACAAAAACTGTTTGTTCGGAATGGTTATTTGTGAGAATTTCATATTCACAGAAAAAATACACTGATAACAATGGTGGCTCACAAAGTTAGTTAGGAGAAATATGAGTGAAAAAAGTTTGTCCAGTTCACGATCATCAGTAGCAGAACTGGTGTCAACATTGCTGATCCAGTCCCTCCAGTCTTTTTAGGGGTCACTGTTTGAGTGCCAGGCAAAAAAGTGAATGTTAATGTGTGGGTCCTGAACCAACAAACATTTATTGCCATTTATTGCTTTATCTGGTTACTGACGGGTTTTGTCACTGCAGTAGTTTAGCAGACCCATTAACCAAGATCATGGAGGTGTGACTATACTGGAACAGACTGGCAGTAATAGTATTAGTAGTATTTGTTCCCTAGGCAGTCTGGCCGAACAGCCATGAGTCCCTAAGGAAGGCCACGGCTACGACTGGGATTCCCACAGCGCTCTCAAGGAATGTATGTTGTGTTTTTTGCACAGGTGATTGTGTGCAATCCAGTCTTCCATAAAGTGCTTAATAGTATGGGGTGCTGTGTTGCATCCAGGAAAGGCATCAGCAACGGAGTCAACCAGCCTTTTCTGATAACTCAAGAGAGATGGATGATGCCCACATCTCAGCCTGGCCAGGTGGACCCTGTCCTCACGAGGAAGATAGGATTCACAAGGGTGGATATCAGGAGGCTGTGCATGCAGCGGTGTGTTGCCTATGAGTGACTGAATTGAGCGGAAAGTGATCTAAGCATGGATACATTTCTGGAAGCTGGTCTGAGGTGGGTGATGGGGGAGAGATGATAGTATTTGTGTATGATATTGTGTGCTGGGTGTTGTTTTGATGTTCTTTGGTGTGAATGGATGTGCTGCCATGTACTGTAGTGGATGGGGTGGGTTTGTGGAGGCTGCAGCAAGAATCTGGGTGCCTCTCATGTCAAGATGATCCTTGACTCTGAGGACTTTGGTTTCTTGGTGTAGGTGGTCTGTGGGTGTAGTAGCTGTGCAGCCTGTGATTATTTTTAGGGCCTTGTTCTTTTTGGTCTGTAGAGTGTTGTAGTGTGTTTTAGTGAGGTTAAAGCCCAAACAGATCTTGCATAATTCATCACTGAATGCATATATTGTTTGTATACTGTGATGGTGGTCTCTTTGTTGTGTCAAAATGTTGCATGGGTAAGTGACCTTAAGGCACAGAGTCTTGGTGTTAATTTACCTTTAATGTTTGTGATGTTATGTTTAAATGACATTGATGTATGTTACACCAAGGAATGTGTGTGTGTGTGTGTGTGTGTGGTAGGAGAGTGTTGTTTATTGTGAGGTGTGGTATGTGACTGTTCTGCTGTCCAGTTTGTGAGAAGGGTTACTATAAATTTGGCTGGGGCTACTTTGAGCTCGTTTGTGGTGAACCATTCATGTAGTGTGTTGAATTCATGTAGTGTGTTGAGGTAAGGCTGGAGGATGTGTGTGGCTGTGTTTGCATTCTGTTGTGTACATGTAAGTGTTATGTCATCTGCAAAGGAAGCTATGTGTATTTGTGGCATGTTGGGAATGGATATGTTGTGCATGAATTGGTTAAAGAGAGTAGGGGAAAAAACAGATCCTTGGGGGACACGATTTGTAAAGTTTCTGATGTTCGATGACTGACTGGCAAATGTTACATTTGCACATCTGACTTCTAAGTAGTTTGCAAGCTATCTTGTTGAGTTATTGTGCATGTTTGTGTTGAATATTTTGATTGTGAGGTTGTGGAAGGGGATAGCATCAAAAGCTTTGCTAATGTCTAGTGTGACTAGGAGTGTTCTACGTGGTGGCCTAGCTGAATTGATGCCACCAAAAACTCTGTGCAAAGTCTGTATGAAGAGTGTTTGTGGAGCGTAGTGACCTAAAACCATGTTGTGATGGGGCTAGGGGGATGTAAGGTGTAACTAGTTGTAATAACGGTTGTTCAGTGACTTTAGAGGGGATGCAGAGGAGTGTGATGGGACGGTGTGAGGAAGGTAACGAGGGGGTTTTTGTTGGGTTTGGGGATAGTGATGATAGTGCCATGCTTCCAGATGTTGGGTATTATGGAGTGTGAGCAGCTGTAGTTTGATAAGTTGGTGAGTGCTTGTATGCCTTGTGGTCCAAGGTGTTGTATGTTGCTTATGTCGTCTGATCCACAGGCAGATGAGTGCTTGAGGCTGCTAATGATGTGCTTCGTCTGGCTGTAAGTGAAAGGTGCGAAGTTTCGGTCTGTGGGGAAATGTCTCTTGCATCAGATGACACATCAGTCATCACAATGGGGGTTTAGATGGCTGACATGTGAAAAGTGATTGATGAGGGTGTTTGCTTGTTGTTTGTATAAAGGTATGGTGTCTGTTGTTGTGATGGCAGCATGTGATTGTGTTGTGTTGCTGTTGGAGAGTGTGATGCTGTTTAGTGTTCTGAAGAGTTTGCTGGTTTCTGTTTTGTGATCAAGTGTCTGGAGATAATTATTACAATTTAGTGTTTGCTGTTCTGATATTTTATTGTTTATTTGAGTGTTGAGTTCTTGTATTTGTTGTACAGTGTCTTGTGCAGGGGTATTGGGGAGTGTCATAATGTGTTGCATTGATGAGGCCTTGAATTTTTGGTGTCAAGTTGGGGTTGTGTCTCTTTCTGTTGCCTCTAGGGATGTGTTTTCTGTTTGCACTTTGAACAATTGTATTGAAGGTGTACAAAGTGGTGATGTTTGTGATGGGTGTACTGTTTAATGTTTCAAAGTGTTGTTCTGTTTCAGTTGTGAAGGCCTCCCAGTTGACTCTATTATAATTAGTGTATGGATGTCTGTGGCCAGCTGGGGTGATTCTGGTTTTGGTAGTGATGATGATCAGGAGGTGGTCAGAGCCCAGGGTTTTGACCATTCTCCAGGATGTTGTGGGGGCGAGGTTTGGGGAGCAAAAGGTGATGTCTAGGGCTGATGCGAGGAAGAGGGCTTGGTGTGGGATGTAGGTATGTTGATGGAGATTACTGAGTATGAAAAGATTATCTGTTTGGGATTGTAGTACCAGCCCTCTGTCTGTGTCAAGGTTGTTAACATGCCAGGCCAACACCTTGGTGCTGAAATCACCACCCAGGATGATGTTGGGTATGTTAGTGCTGTGATGTATTTGAGGAGAGTAATTGTGTGGTACTGTGAGGGATGACTGGGGAGGAATGTATGTATTGGCAATTGTTATGTGTGATTTGTTACCAGTGTGTATTTTAATTGATTGTATTTCTGCTGAGATGGGCGGAGTACTTTGAAAGATTGTCGAATGCAGAAGAGGAAAGGGAGGCTAAGATTGTGGCAGATGGAAGGGTGCAAGGAATAGATGTGTTGGGAGAGTTGAATGAATCTTTGATCTCGATGGAGGAAGTGCAAGAGGTAGTAAAGCAGATGAAAACAGGGAAAGCTGCAGGTATGGATGGGTGTGAAGTGGAATGCCTGAAATGTGGTGGAGCGACTATTGTTGACTGGTTAGTAAGACTGTTGAATGTGTGCTTTGTGCAAGGTATGGTGCCAATTGACTGGGCAAGTGCTTGTGTGGTCCCACTGTATAAAGGTACGGGTGATAAGTATGAATGTTCTAGCTTTAGAGGTATAAGTCTGTTGAGTGTGGTAGGTAAGGTGTATAATAGAGTGTTAATTAAGAGAGTTAGAGAGGCTACAGAGGGAGAGATTGGTGATGAGCAGTGTGGCTTTAGGAAAGGGAGGGGATGTGTGGATCAGGTGTTTGCTGTGAGACAGGTGTGTGAAAAGTATTTAGCGAAAGGTAAGGATGTGTTTTGGGCATTAACTGATTTAGAGAAAGCATATGATAGAATTGATAGGGAGGCTTTGTGGAATGTTTTAAGATTGAATGGGCTTGATGGCAGGTTACTAAAAGGAGTGAAAAGTTTTTAAGTAAATAGTAGAGCGTGTGTAAGAGTGGGAAATACTGTGAGTGATTGGTTTCCCGTGAGAGTGGGGCTGCGGCAGGGATGTGTGATGTCACCTTGGTTGTTTAATAATTATATGGATGGTGTTGTAAGGGAGGTGAATGCAAGAGTGTTAGGTGGAGGACTGAGTCTGGTGAATGATGGTAGAGAGTGGAATCTGAAGCAGCTGCTGTTTGCGGATGATACTGCACTGGTGGCTGATTCAGAGGAGAGACTGAGACAGTTGGCAGAGGAGTTTGGAAGGGTGTGTGAAAGGAGGAAACTGAAAATAAATGAGAAGAAGACTAAACTGATGAAGTGTACGAGGTTAATAGATGGTAGGAGGATGAATATAGTTTTGAATGGTGAGTTGCTTGAGGAGGTTGAGTGTTTTAAGTATTTAGTGTCACATGTTGCTGTGGATGGAAGAATAGATGCAGAAGTGAAGTTTAGAATGAATGAAGTTGGAAAGGTGATGGGAGGAATGAAAAAAGTGTTTGGATGTCGGTCACTCAGAATGGATGTAAAGAGAAAGCTGTATGAGGGTGTTGTGGTACCGACTGCATTATATGGGGCTGAAACATGGAATATGGGTGTAGCAGAGAGGAAAGTTTGAATGTAATGGAGATGAGGTGTCTGAGGAGTATGTGAGGAGTGACGCATATGGATCGAGTGAGAAATGATGAAGTGCGAAGGAGAACTGAAATTGTTCGGGAGATGGCTGATCGAGTTGAACAGAGCGTGTTGCGATGGTTTGGGCATATGGAGAGAATGGATAATGAGCGATTGGTGAAAAAGATAACTAGATATGATGTGAGAGGTGTAAGGTTGAGAGGAAGACCACGAATAGGATGGATGGACAGTGTGAAGAGAGCGTCGGATGCGAGAGGGTTGTCTGTTGAGCAAGGAAGAGTGGCTGTGCGTGATAGAAATGAATGGAGAGAAATTGTGAATGAATAAATGATGACGCAGCCCTGAGAGGATATTCTCCTGCATTTTGTCTGATCAGCTGATCAGGTCAGGTGCAGGTAAGGGGCTGGATCCATTATGATGTGGCAGGGGTAAACCAGCTTTGCTGTCGGGCCCTGCTGCGGATGTCACTGACTGCAATGCGTAGTTGACCCTCGTGCGGTGTGGTGCGGTGAGGATCTGTCCCTTCTCCCCTTTAGGGCTAAGATGCGAATGAATGTGTATGAGTGGATGAGCAAACTGGTAGTGTGTTGACCTGTCTTGGCTACCTCCCTTTTCTTGGGGGAAGCAGCCTAGGTATATGGATATAGATAGATAGATTTATGCTGTGTCATGTAGGGTGAGAAGGGACTTTGTGTGCACACTAGTATCTGAAAAGTTGATGGATTGGTGTACCAGAGTGATGAGTCCACCGCCACCACCGTTGGCCCGGTCTTGTCTAATGGGGAATAGACTGGAGTTTACACTTGACACCACCACTGACACTTGCATCTTTCTTAGAAGCCATAGCCAGGGTTAAATGTCAGTAAAATCAGATAAGAATCAGACAAAATACTGGGATCACATTACGGCATGCAGTGTATGCAACCCAAGTGACAACATACTGCACTCAACACTATCTGTGGCTGACCGGTAAACCAGTCTGGTAGGCAGGGGAATCTGTGCCCTCTTGTAATTTTATCCAGATTAAGAGAGGTGCCAGAACATCCAATGCTGGAATAATGATGTTGTATAGTGGAGGTGCCCACCATCCACTCACTCGATGTAGTGCTGCTCTCGGGTGTCTGCCCTTTCCTCTTGTCCTTCCATCTTTCCATCCTTCCTCTTCTGTCTTTCTTTACTTCATTCTTTCCTTGTCCTTCTGCCTACGGGGGACTTTACGCTCCCTCTTCTGTCTTTCTTTCCTTCATTCTTTCTTCTCCCTGCTGTCTATGGGTGACTCTACACTAAGTGACATGCCAAATGGTTTCCTGTGCACCAGGAAACTATTTATTATGCTGGGTGGTACCCATATGACCAAATTATTGTGACTGGTGGTTTAGTGGGTAATTACTGTGCTCCAATCGGACTGAGCTGTGAAGATTTATATCCGTGGGGTTTAATGCTCACGTTATGCCACTCAAGGATGAGTGAGGCTGGTCACTCTCATCTTCAATGTCAGGACCAACTTGCCAAGCCCTGGGCTCCTATGCTCCTCATGGGGCAATGTAGGATTGGATGATGGATGGATGGATGAACTGTATACAGTAATCACTCTGATATCCGAACACCCAATAACAGGACACCTCGATGGACATTTTGAGCTTGGGTCCTCGGAACCCAAAAATGCCCCCTCCCCCCACTTAACGCGTGGTGCCAAACAGATGTGTTCATGATCGCTTCCCGCTCCCCAGGCTCCCCTTCCCCTCCCCAGTTCCCTCTCAACTTCAATCGTGAGTAAACAATCGTTGGGATGGCTGCTGCTCGTGCTCGTTTTTGTTTAAACAATTACAATTCACAGTGCTAAGGATTAAGTCCAGCACAACACTGGATTACTGTATGTGCTTCAAGAGCATTTTCACCACTGTCAGAGCCTTAGAGGTGGGGTAATCTTCGTAACAACCACCATGGATGTTTCGTAATACACTGTCAACTGCTAAATATTTTCCATACTCACCTCTAAATCCTCATTCTCTGGTTCCATTTCATTTATTTCATGCTTTGTATCCCTTACTTATCTGAAAAGGGTCTTAAATAGGTGCTATGCATGTCTGGTAGGGAGGTACGTAGGTGGTTTCCTGAGTTAGACTGGGTTAGGGTCCATAAGTACCTGTTCAGAAGCCTCAGGCCCAATAATCGGACAGATGCAACTGCCGGACATGCCTTTGGTTGTATTACATAGAATATTGGAGGGATTACTGTATATCCAACTTTTCATCCTAACACCCATTTATTAAACCATCCCTCTGATCTTGATCATTTAATTCATAGCAGGCCATAAATGCAAAATAAGCAAATAAAATAAAGAAATAAATAAAATAACAGTAGTACAGTGCTTCCTCCAATTTTGCGAGAATATGGTCGACAAAAACCCTCGCAAAATCAAAATTCGCAAAATTCAAACAATTAAATATATGAAATAAAAGCAAATTGGTCGACTTCACTCCAAGGTAAGCACTTTTTCCCACTCATGCTCTCGACTCTACCTCTTAATTTTACATGATAAATGAAACAAACACGAACTGATGTACTGTACAGTGATATTAATGAGAAAACATCATAGGTAAGAAACATTAAAAAAAATGCATTTACACTGATGTGAAGATTGGCTTGGTGGCGGGGCGAGGCTTGGCTACTGTCGTCCCGCTGGGCCTAAGTCATCACTATCACTGTCGGCATATATTTCCACATCTTGCTGTGTTTTTTCTGCCTCTCTCATGAATCCC
>JAGKTI010021247.1:0-15849 GCA_018397915.1 Birgus latro | reverse complement strand
ACAGACGGACAGATAGACACGGTAGGTAAATGAACAGAGATAATGGATAATTTACATAAAAAGACTATAAAAAGAAACTGCAAGAAAATACCGGACGTGGTGCGGGAGAGAAAGGCACACAACAATATAAAAAAAAAAAAAAATAAAGAAAACAGAACGAAGACGTACATACACAACCATCACTATCATCAACAACAACAACAACACATCCCAACCTCTTTTTCTCACCTGCAAATTGGATCAGGTAACGAAAAAAAGAAAAAAAACATTGTGATGCAAATAGGGCCGAGGGAGATTGTGGTTGCTGCCTCACACGTCTTAGTTATTACCAGTGATTATACAGGTGTGTGTGTGTGTGTGTGTGTGTGTGTGTGTGTGTGTGTGTGTGTGTGTGTGTGTGTGTGTGTGTGTGTGTGTGTGTGTGTGTGTGTGCTCTGACGTACAGTATGGGACATTCACATATCCGAAAGCGTGCATAAGCGTATCTATGTGCATGTGCTTTAGCATGTGCATGTGCGTGTATGTGTGTGTGTGTTTATCAGCTTAACTGTGGTGGAAGCTGTGGTGGTGATGGTGGGGGAAGGAAAGAGAAGGAGAGACGAGGAAAGTAGAAGGGTTGGCAATGGAGAATGGGAAACGAGAAAGGGGAGGAAGTGGGAGAGGACGACGGGCAAATGGAGGGAAGAGTGGGAGGTGGAGGCGGGAGAGAGTTCGTGGGAGATGGTGGAGGGTGGAGGGAGAGAGAGGGAGAACCGAGGGGAAACAGAGAGAAGGGTGATGGAGGGAGAGAAAGAGAGAGGTGTATGAGGAGAAATGGAGGCAGACTGGAAGGACAATGGGTGGGAGGAGGAAAGAGAGGAAAGGTGAAAAAGAAGAAAGAGGGGGTGATGAAAGTGGGTGGAAAGAGAGAGAGAGAGGGGGGGGGAATGGGGGATGGTAAGGAAGAGAGAGGTTGGAAAATGGGAGGGAGGGAGATGGGAAAGGGAGATAGGATAGGGAGGATGGGTGTGGGCAAGTATTAGGGGTGCAATTACCTCTAATCACTAAGCGGTGTTTGATGCGTGGCGTTACACCATTACCAGTAATTAGAGCAGCCGCTGTAATGCTCTGTGTACACTGCCGCTCAATGTAAATATCAAGCGACCCCATGACGTCATTATTATAGTCTCACACGCTGCAGGTTTACATAACATACCTGTCATTAGTGAGGGCAGCTGCAGTGCATCTATTTAGCCTTTTGCCTTGATGAAATTATTAGCTCACTTATTCCGTATTACGATTAGTCGTGTGAGCAGTGTCCACATACGTAATTGCTTTGCTCTTAATTACCAAAGTGGGATTAATTAAATATTCCTTGTTCTTATTAGTAATTAATCTAACTATGGACCATTTTATACAAAGCGTCTTCCTTCCTTGTTGATAGGAAACCCTTGATGGGGAAGCTGTGCCAATACATCTGCAAATACTGCACAACGTTTTAGTTTCACGTTTAGTAGCTTTGTAAATAAGCTTCAAAAATCGTATGCGAGAGGAAATTTAAAGAGTGTTCTACCTCACACGGACACGAGAAAAAGACAGGTAAAAGAAAAAGGTCAACTCCGAATCTAGATCACTGGCCTGACTGGTGTAATGTCTAATCCTATAAAAAGCATTGGAACCCCAACAAAAACAAACACGAGATCACAGTAAAGGTGGTTTGGGGGTGAGGAGTGGAGGTAGGTTGGGGTGGGGAGTGGAGGTGAGTAGGGGTGGGGAAAGGAGGTGGGGGAGGGGTGGGGAGAGGAGGATGGGCCGGGGCTGGGCAGAGGAGGTGGGTAGGGATGGGGAGTGGAGGTAGGTTGGGGTGGGAAATGGAAGAGAATATTAAAAACAGATAAAACGCAGAAGTAATCACCTGAGAAATGACGAGACAAAGAAACAGACGAGAAAAGAG
The DNA here is from genome assembly GCA_018397915.1 of Birgus latro. NCBI lineage: Eukaryota > Metazoa > Arthropoda > Malacostraca > Decapoda > Coenobitidae > Birgus > Birgus latro. Next base: position 13,916 of record JAGKTI010021247.1, on the reverse strand, counting down.
AGAGAGAAAAAGAGAAAGAAAGCAAGAAATAGAGAGAGAGCCGTAGAGGGATGAAGGGAGGCAGGAAGGAAAGCTGTTGAATCAATAGGCCTGTGTTGCCCCGCCCTGCCTCTGTTTGTTGCTTTAGCCCTACCAAAACACAGCCACTTACTCACGCTGGACTGCACTGCCTAGTTTTGAGGAAGGAAAAGGAGGAAGAGTAGGGAGAGTAGGCAGGGGAATGTGGGTGGAGAGGGGGGGCAGGTCTGTGTCTTATAAGATGCATGAAAACAGAAGTGAAGAAAGAACATAATAACAAGGACAACACGCAAAGATATAGTCATAAGGACTGTAAGGGAGGAAATTGCTAAAACGAGAGAGGAGGGGAGAGTAAGAAGAGAAATAATGGGGCAAGGTGTGTGTGTTTTTACCAGCTTAAACGAGGGAGGGAGCGAATGAAATGGATAAAAAAAGGGGAAGTGGCTGTTAATATTAAAATGTTCAGGTGTATAAGTTGTTGGAGAAAGATGAGACTAATCAAAAGGTAAGAGGTGAGGCGGGCAAGTAAGGGTGCAGAAAGAGAGATAACAGAATGAGTGAAAATATAAAAGGGGAAAAGGAAAGAGGAAAGATGTACAGCATGCGTTTATAGGCTGTTTGGAAGAGGGGAGGGAGGGAATAACATGAGCAGGAGTGAGGGAAGCACTGACAGAAACAGAAATATACCAACGCTATATGGCTGTAAAGGGAGAACTGGGGCATAAAAAGTGTAAACGCGAGACAAGAAAAATCAGGAAACTAGTGGCCTGAAAATGGGGAAGGGAGAGAGGGAGAGAATAGAGATGGGTGAAAAAAAAGGGTAAAAAGAGGTAAGAAAAGAGAATTGAGAGGGTTGTTAAGAGTGTAAAAACATGAGAGGGGAAAGGAATGAGCAAACTGGGGATGCATATGTTAACAAGTAAATTGAAAAAGCTAAAAGGAAAGAAGAGGAGTTAAAAAGGGAAACAAGAGGCAAAGAAAAGTGGCTGTGGAGACGGGGAAAGAAAAGCAAGCAGAAAAAATCAGGAGGGAAGGCTATAACCATAGGGAAGACGTGGTGTTACTAAGTGATTAGGGAAAATAGGATAAAAGGAAATAGTAAGTGAATATGAAATGGGTAAAGGTCTAGTTTGGTAAAATATGATGTGTGGTTGCAAAGAAGTTAGAAAAGAACGTAACAGAAAGTCCAAAATACTATGGGAAAGACAAAATTTAGGAATGTGGTGTTCACTAAGTTGGAAAGAATGAAGGAAGGATATTACTGAAAATATGAACGGGAAAAACGCAATACAAAGTAGGAATATATTGATGTTAACTATGTCGTGCTTGGGTCTTCTCTCTTATCAATTTCCAGTTAACGCCAAATTAGTTTATTCAGTTAAATTGAGTCACGGGAGCCTGAGTGATGAAACGGGCACCATTAACCCTTTCATACCTGGGATAACTCTTGTATTCTATTCTAGTTAACTCTTGATTTTCTTCAACTGATAGTCCAGAGAAGCATTCAATGGGAAAAAATGGGGAAAGGGTATAACGCCGGGGGAATTTTGGAAATGTGCATGAATACAAAGGAAGATAGAGAAAACAGTGAAAAGGGGAGGGAAAAGCAAAGAAATGTAGGTATGCATTGGTGTAAAGTGGTTGGTAAGAGGATGCGAGGGAAAAGAGGGTGAAAAGGTGGAGGAGAGGCAAGAGCACAGGGGGAATGTAGTGTTTATAGTGGTTTGGACAAGGGAGGGATGTTAAAGAGAAAGGACATGTATGGCCAAAAACAATATGAAAACGTCAATATGTGTGTGTGTAAAAGTAATTGGAATAAGGAAGACCGAAGCAGAACTAACCTAATCAGTATGATAACGCTATATTTTTAGTTTATCCTTGCCACCTCCAGACGATTTCTTATACTTTGGAAATATTAAAAGGGTTTACGTAATATATGCCTTACCCTTCCGGCTGAAAATGCCCCGCCAGAGCTGAACACAATCGTCTGGTGATAGCAGGACTACAGTGAATGAGGTTAATAATCTGTGAAGAAAGGAAGGGTATCAATTCGTCTCCATAAGTAAGTGACAGGTGGCTGGTGTATGTGAATGAGAGAGAGTGGCAGATAAATGGACTTCTATAATGAGGCTTGTGTGGGATGGGAGGGAAGGCCGGTGGTTTTTATACGGGTCAAGATTTATGGCAGGGAGTTGGCTTTATTCTTGTAGGTATGTTTGTGTTGTGATTGACTTTGTGTATGTCGAGTAAGAATGGTCAAGGCGCTGTTGGAATAAATAGGATAATTGTACTATATAAGCGACAATTTTATTGATAGCACTTTGTGTTTGGGTGATTTTCATATTATATACCGCACTTAAAGGGCAGAAAAGACCTTTTTTTTTTTTTGTTCTACCCAACCGACATTCAAGTTAAACTCAGTGAAATAATGCACAGTGAAATTTTCTTCTTGAAAATGATGTTTACTGTTTCAAAACACAAACATATTAAAAGGAAAATATCGCTCATGCCAAATACAGTAAAGTGTTTTCTGCAGGTGGAACAACCCAGTAATTGGATTCAAATGTTTTAAATAACAAGCAAAAATAATTTTTTAAATACAGTTTTTAAAAATGTCTTTCGTCAAACAATTACTTATATACACATATATATATTTTTAAAGTGAGGAAGTACATACAGCAAAACATTTCTTCTGCGTTTTTCCAATAACATGTGTGCTTTTATAGTTAACTGCGCCTCCCATTATTGTACAGGTCTGTAAAAACACTCTTAAAATTACTGGTATAAAATATTACCTTCAAGATTTTCCTTACGTTTTTTTTTATTACTTTCATGTTATGTTTGGACATATTATAATTAATCCCCGACAGAGAATGTTCAGAATGTTCGGTGTGTGTGTGAGATACTGTTAGCTGTGGGTAGTGTGGGAATTATGGTTATTAGCTGTGGGTAGAGTGAGAATCATGGTTGTGAGCTGTGGGTAGCGTGTGAATCAAGCTTGTGAGGTGTGGGTACAGTGAGAATGGGTCGTGATTGTGAATTATGACTAATGAGTGATTGTGAATCATGTCTGTGGGTTGTGGAGAATCAGAGAATCATGGTTCAGAGAGCGAGAGTGAGGAATGACTGTGAGTTGCGGGGAGTGAGAGTGAGTCATGGTTGTGAGAGTGAGTCATGGCTGTGAGAGTGAGTCATGGCTGTGAGAGTGAGTCATGGTTGTGAGAGTGAGTCCTCGGTGTGAGGTGTGGGTAGTGGTATCGGCTATTCCCCTGGTGGTTATATGTATTTATGAGCCTGTCCTCTTGTACTCTACAGAAAGGGCTGGTTCGCGTGTCCCCTGCCCCTTTGTGTGTATGTATTTATGTATGTATGGAAGGGGTGTGGGCAGGGGTATGAGTTATGTGTGTGCGTTTTATCCGTGAATGTTGGAAGAGGCGGTAAACTCTTCCTTTTTATGTAAGTAGTACAAGTGTACGAATGGAAAGGGTGTCGACTGGCAATGATGAATGTTGATTAATGTATGTACAGGTGTGTTTGTTACAGTGAGGGTTTTATTTGCTCACGATGGATGAAGAGGTGTACAATTTTCTTCGTATGTATATATGTACGTATGTGTCCAGTGTGGGTAGAGGAGAGGGTGTGTGTGTGAGAGGAGGAAGCCATGTTGAGCCAAGGCAGACAGGTCTCATCTGGCTGGTGTCTGAGGCTGATAACCACGTAGCGGCTCAGACAGTAGGGGCTCCAGGCCGCGGCACAACACGGGGCTGGAAAAGGGGAGATGGATGTTTGTTTTGCCCTGAGTCCCTCCCGTCTCTCTCCATCTCTGTTACTTGCCTCTTAACTGCTCGGCTTTTATTTCACAACCGTTCTATCTTCCCTCGTTCGCACTCATCATAGTTTTGTTCTCTCTCACTCATTCTTCCTCAGTTCTTGCTCACACCTTTTTCTTCTGTCTTTTTCATCGTCCACACACACACACACACACACAAAAACACACAATCAGGACTTCGTTCGGTGTAAACCCCTGTGTATGATTTCCTTTCAATCAGGAAAAAAGCTGCAAAAAGCTATGACTCATGAGAGCAAAGGGGACATATCAGAGGCCAAGCAATTTGTGTGTGTGTGTGTGTGTGTGTGTGTGTGTGTGTGTGTGTGTGTGTGTGTGTGTGTGTAACGTGCGAGTATTCTGGTTTAAACTACGACCCTGATTTACTGGGTTTGCTTATCTGTGTGTGGAATATGCCCCCTTTCCCCCTTCCCCCACACCCACCCACCCCACCGGCTCGCCCAGCCAGCCAGCAACAGCAACATGGACACAACACACACCAAACCCTGGTATCCCGTGTCCTCTTCCATGTCCACCACTCTATCCCTCCCTTCACAACCCCCAGTGTCTTCCCCTCAACCCCGCCACCCCCTGTTTGTTTACGTCGCCTCCCCCACCTCTCCCCCTACCCCTTCTCTTCCTCCTCCCCCACCTCTTCCCCTTCTCCTTCTCCTTTCCTCCCTTCTCACCTCTCCCCACATCCTAATCTCCTCCCTCCCCACCCCTCGTCTCTTGCTGACACCAGTTCTTCTCACCATCCATTCCTCACGTTTACTCCACTTCAAGTTCACAGTTTTCATATTTTCTGTTTCGTGGTTTCCCTGTTCGTTCATCCCGTCCTCGCCCTTTTCATTCTCGTTTCCTTGTCGTTCTCTTTCCACTCGATTCATTTCGCTCACACTCACTGCTTTCCATCTTTTTATTTCACAATCGTTCTATCTTCTCTTGTTCGCATTCATCATAGTCTTCTCTTTCACACCCTTTCTTCCTCAGTTCTTGTTCCCACTTTTCTTCCGTCTTTTTCATCGCCCACACAAGACTCTAAATCTGGCCAAACCCTTCCAGCCTGCTGATCCCATTATGTACCCAGAATAACGAACTGTAAACTACTGATCCATACTAAGCTGTCCTCCAGATTTCTGTACGTCGGAAACACCCAAATAACAAAACACAACGTTAGCTGCACTGGCTCTACACCCGTGAGATATTCCAGTGGGATACACCAGTGAGATATTCCAGTGAGATACACCCGTGAGATATTCCAGTGAGATACAACAGTGAGATATTCCAGGGACCATTATACCAAGAAAACTGGGGGGGGATCTTAGTGTTCGCTGGGTGTGAAGGTCAGAGGGGCTGAGGCGGCGCCAGGACATGATATCCACCTTAATAGTTTTTGTTGGGTGTTCCTGCCTGGTGCTTCTGCAGCCACCCCGAGGCAGGCAAGACCTCTTCATCAGTCACCTGGGGGACACACATGCATTATTCATGACGCATAAATCTTGGCCTCGCTCTCCCAACCTGCTGACATCCACGGAGCAAATTTCACTCAGTCTAGGCGGCGCTTCCGATGTGAGCGTGAAGACGTACAGAGATGAACAAACGGGTACAACCAAGGCAGAAGGTGACAGAAGCCAATAAAGATAGGTGGATAAATTTCACAAGTTCTCCCTTCAAGTTCAGTAATGTAGGCCTCTTTCATTACGATAGGGTTTTATTCAAGTTACTGAGTACTTTTAATAGTGAAGGATGGTGTGTAAGAAGGCTGTATTTAATCTGGCTAATTCGAAAAGTCTTTCCTATAATAAAGGATATCATGTAGGCACTGTTAGTCTACAAAAGTTGTCATGCATTACACGGGTAAAGGATAAAGGAATTCCGAAGAACTGGTAGTCACATCGCCAAATGCAAAGCAATACAGGCAAAGGAAATACGTGAATTAATCACAAGATATGGATACAGATATTTATGAAGGGAGTACGTTGTATACCTCAAGATTTGCAATTGCCCCCTGTATAGCCATCACAAATTTTCAACTCAAGCCTCACACCCTGCTGAATAAAATTTTACCGACGTTAACTGGAATATCATAGTAAAGTTGTCTCAACCATGAGAGGGTAAACACGTGTAGTCTCAAACGTGTGTCTGGATTCAGTATGTAAATGAGAGATGTTGCAAGCGATATGCAGAGGCTGAGATGCATTTCCAGGTGCGCTGCTGCCTCGTAAATAAGATATATATACGTTCAACACACGGCCGTTACTGATATTGAAATCTTAACTTTCTCCTCTCAGACGGACCTTTGTGTGCATTTCAGAAACACATGCGCTAAATTACAACAGCCAATTAAAGGAAGCATTAAATGACAACAAAGAGAAGGGGCGTAACTCTATCAACGCCTCAACATTTTCACGTCTTCATTTCACAACTCACAATTAACCTTTGATGAGTCAATTACATACTCCCTTCCCCGCTGGTTCAGTTTATTGCTGGTGTGCAGTTCCCTAATAGACTTCACAATGGGTGATTTTAACGGCAGAATAAACGCACGTATAATGTAAATGGAGAGGGCAGAGTGTAAATGCCTATTAAACAAACAATTACACAAACACTAACAGCGAAAAAAAAAAAGTTATCCTACTCACTGAACAATATTAAAATGATATTTTAAGTCTGTTACTTTTAGATTATCTTTACTTAGCTTAGGGAATGTCTATCGTACTAAAGGCACCAGTGAAAGCTGTGGTTAACCCCTCCAGTAAGTCTCTCCCGCGGTCAATATACTGTACGCAACTGTATTTATCAAGAATAAGAAAATTCATCCTCACAGTAAAGGGTTTAATGACAGAGTAAGATCAAGTAAACTCACGATAATAAACAGGGAACAGTGTTAGTGTCTACTAAATAAACAACTGCGCAAACAAACCACTAAAATGCCATCACGGAAGTTTAATTCCTTCACCATCAGATTTATTTTATTTTATTTATTTATTTATTTTTTTTGCTCACACTTCCCTGCCAGGTTACCAACACAAAATAAAAACAATCCACTACACCCACACTGCAGTGTAGCCACCCAATCCCACACCACAAGTGACTCACTCACCTCACGCACCACACTATCAAAACACAATCAGTCCTTCAACATAACCTCAACAATAGATCTCTGGGAAAGGACGGCTGAAGTGGCCGCTTTCCTGTGGTCCACTGGGTTCACGTCCAAATGAACCTGGAGTTACAACAACAACATTTAACTGCAAACCCAGAAAGATCATTTTCAGTCCATTACAAATTCACTCAAAAATAACCATGAAACAGACTGCGGAAACTTTGACCATCGCTACTGACTCACAGAAAATCGACGCGCCCTGAAACTGCTGCGGCGGAAATCCCGAAATTCCAGCCAAGCACAAATCCCCCCCCCCCCCCCCCCCCCAAAAAAAGGGAGAACTCATCTAAAGTTTATCACACCTGAAAATTGTCCTCACTTTCCCCCTCCCGTACCCTCCCCTCCCTCCAACTTCCTCTTCTCCCTTCCCTCCCTCTCCCTCAACCCCCCATTCTCCCTCCCTCTCCCCCGTCCCAGGTTCGCATCTATCGGGCACTCAGGCATCGTCATCAACCAGGGTCTCTGTGTAAGTTTAATCGTTCGTGTTGTCTGCAATATTCCGACAAGACTTCCAGGTAAAAATTTGGGAGTGACAAGGAAGCTATTAGAGAAAGGGGGGCGGGGCGGTGAGGGGAGAGTAGTAATATACAGGATCATTTGTAGGAGCGTCTGGGAGGAAGAGGATGAGGAAGTAGGAACAGTGAGGAAGGACAGGAGGAACAGAAAAGAAGGGAAGGAGGTACAGAGAGGAAGAGAAGCAGGAGCAGAGTGGAGGAAAAGCAGGAGTATAAGGAGGACGAACAGGATGAATAGCAGATAAAAAAAACAAACATGGAAGTGGAACATGGAGGAGGCGAAATAGGAAAAGGAGGAGAGGAAGGACAGAGAAGGAGGAGGAGGAAGAGGAGCAAAGGCGAGGAGGAAATTGAAGAATAAGGCATTGGCAACATAAAGGAAGACAAAGGGGAAGAGGTGAGGCTAAAAAAGAGGAAGAGGACATTGGTAGCTAATAAGATCACAAGTGGGGGCGCCTCAAAGGAAGAAGGGGTGAGAGGAAGTGGAGGAAAAGAGAAAACAATAAAGAGGAACAGGAGGGAGAAGAGTAAAGGAAAAGAGGAAGAGTAACAACATCAGTGTAAGAGGTAGGGGTGTAACAGATGTGGATGCGGACGTACTGAAGCAACTGAGAGGAAGTGGCGGTGGAGCAATACTGTGGAAGAGAAAGAGAAACAAAGGAACGGTAAGAGAAGCAAAAAAGAGGCAGTGGAGGAAATGGAGGAAAAGGATGAGGAAAAAACAATGGAGATGCTGTGGAAAAATGAACAGTAATTACAGAGGAAAAGGGAAAACACAGGAAGAGAGAAAGAGAAAAGGAGCACCAGTGAGAGGAAAAACAAGAGGAAGTGAGAGGAAGAGGAAGATGAACAGGAACAAGAGAGAACCTCCTCCACAAGGCAAGTGAGACAAATGGCAGTTAGTGAAGACAGGAGCACAGTACTTCTCAGTGTACCTACCCTAACCCTTAATTGCTACGGAGCACGGTATCTCACAGTCTTCCTCTTCAGCTACACTTCACAGTACACTAACCCCTTCACTACAACAGACGTACAGTACGTTTCTTAATCATCCACTACGTTTCACAGTACTTTAACCCGATCACTATGAGAACAGGCGCACAGTACCTTTCAGAAGTCCTCTCCTGCTGCACTACACAGTATCGTACCCTAATCCCTTCCTTCCCACAGTAAGAGTTAACCATTCCTTCCGTTGGCTACCACGCAAAAATAAAGCCAAATCCGTATGATGTGCAATTCCGTATATCATCCATATCCATCTATTTCAATGCCTTGCCATTCACTTTCTTCCTCAATTTTTGTCTCTCATTACCCCACACGCTCATTTACATCTCCCATTCACCCATTTCTTGGGCCACGCCTCCATCCACCTTCAACCCCAGCACCCACATATAACCTTACCACCTGCCTATTTATCCATTTTCTAAATTCATGTACATACCATCACAGTGGACGCTCTTTACCCGTTTATCAATAGACGTCTTTACTCCACATATTTCATGATAATTTAATGTTTTTTATCCTATCATAAACGAAAATAAAAAGGACATCTTCCTACTGAATTGCCACACAATAAATTATCAACAGCAGGACGCAGATAGTATGTTGAATGGACGACTGTACTGTAATCTATAACTAAGGGTACTTGATACACCAGCGAGAGAGAGAGAGGGAGAGAGAGGTCAGTGCTCCGGCCTGAAATATGACACGCCGGGCAGAAAGAATGGTAATTACACCCAACCCAACACTTCACGTTATACTGTCCGGGGTCACTCGCTCGGGGATTCCACTAAAAAAAATTATCGAATGAGTGAAAAACAAAACACAAAATACCTACAAGACTATTATTTCCAGCTGCCCTCCACGTTCTCACTGTTTTTTGAGTTCTACTTCCTCCTTCACTTGGATAATGAATCGTGCGGAGCGTCAGGAATAAAATGTTAACTCCCTCATGGTCAGGACAACTCTAGTATTGCATTCCAGGTAACACCAAAGGATTTTATTCACCGTGGAAGAGTCTTTACCGCCTAAACTCTCACCAACAACTCTATCATCGCCGAGACAACTAGAATTTTGTATTTCGGATAACATATTAAATTTACCTTAGAATGTGTCACGGAAATCCAAGAGAATTAATGAACTGTTTCTAACTTTAGCACAAGGAACACAATATAGCACCACACTTAACACCGGTGCTTGTGTTAGAGCATTTATTTACCCATTCTGCCCGAGGACGAATTTGACATTTCAGACACCTCCAGATGGGTGTAATAAATGGAAGGAACTCTGATAATGAAGGAATCAGTATTTAACCCCTGTAAATACTCAAAATATCTGTTAATCGAATAAATCGTCTCGAGAAAGCAAGGAAAAAAACAGGAAAGTAACTAAAGTTGTCAATGGATTCTTTCTGACCCTTTCACAACGAGATTTCCAGGTGTTGTTGATAACCTCTCAGCCCCTTTCACACACACACACACACACACACACACACACACACACACACACGCACGCACACACTCACATATACATGACACAACTCCACACTCATCCTTTGTATTACACGTTTTTAACACATTAACACCTGGCATAACACCCCCTTGTGCTACGTAATTGTTTAATGGATCTTTAAGGCCAGTGCTCCCTAATCCCAGCGTCTCACCTGCCTGATCTTTAAATGCCACTTGTCATTAAAGGAGACTGATGCATTTAATTCCTCGTTTAACCTTTGCATTTCGATGAGAACAATTACTTTATTCTTCCCTAGCTCCAGGTGATATTGTTCTCCCTTGAAATATCTCGTTCTGAACTAGATGAAGAACGCTTTACTTAGCCACTGTACCTCGATAAGTCTCCTAAGCTGAAATTCTCCCTTGCCATGAATTTACCGTGGGAACTTACATATGCAGGTGTCTATCAAGGGACTCTGATAAAACTTGCAACAATTTTATACCCAGACTCTGACAGGGCAGGACATTCTTCCTCCAGGGACCATATTTCTAGTTCCGTGGAGAATATTGCAGCTTCGGACATTCACTACCATCTAGTACACTACTTAGGTTACATGAGCTGGATCGGACTACGCCACGATACTTTTTTAAAATCGTCAGAATAACCTTGACTATTCAAAACTGCACATTGACCAATTCGTAAGCAAAAGTCAGGTATGAGTGCTCGTAATTTCTCTCCTCCTCCTCCTCCTCCCGCCTTAATATTCCGAGTTTGAGGCGACGAAACGCGGAATCTAATTTATTTCGTGCAGCTCCAGGGACGAGCGAGATGAGGGTGGCACACCGCGGCGGCGTCTGACGTGCCAACACCACCACCCCACCACCACACAATTACACCTCAACACTATCCCTCCACACCACCACCACACAATTCCACCTCAACACTATCCCTCTACACCACCACCACACCACCACCACACAATCACACCTCAACACTGTCCCTCCACACCACCACCACACGGTTAGATATACAAGGTCATGGACAGACATCAGACTGTGATAAAACAACACACCACCAGTAATCTTGTACCCAGGCTAACACTGATGCAGACAAACACGGTCGGTCCCACAGCCATATAGTTGCCTTGCCAGCTCCTCAGCCTCATCCAAATAATAGTAAAATGTAACGACTCTTGGATACACCGACGCACAATAATACGGTGAAACTAAGGTGAGCAGGAAACAGTTATGAGAGAGTAACTATATCACCGTCATGGAGGTGCAGATATTAGACGAGCACACACAAGACAAAGCAAGTCGCATTCACTTCTTGCAATGTAATTTCCCTCTTGTTCCCGCGCGTGAGACGTCCCCCCCCCTCTCTCTCTCTCTCTCTCTCACGGTGGGCCTATCAAGGTTCTCTACTGATCAGTACTAAGTCTCCTGTGCTACCGCCTTCATTCCTCTCTGTACACAAGTAAATGAGCAGTTAGAAGTTATATCAAACAGCACGTGGAACAGCTTCGATGCCACTGTTACTCGTGCAGTTTAGAAAATTGGCCGCAATATATCAAAAAAGTATATCAATCAGTCTTTCTTCGATGTGAGTTCCTGGCTACGACCTCCTTGCTGCCAGGGGTGGAACGCAGGCTGGACACAAATTTTGACTCGCGAGTGTACAGTATTATATCACAGCGAAAAAAATGGCAGCTTGGGAATAGTTGAGAAGGCGTATAAAATAATGTATGGCAAAAAGTAACTAAAAGAATACTGCGTAACAGACAAACGAGGATAGGCGGAAGGAAGAAATGTTACAGAAAGGAGCAAAGAACAAAGAAAGAGAGGGAGAGAGCGAAAGTTAAGAAAGTGGGGACGATGGGAAAGAAGGAGCAAGTTAAGAAAGGAGATAAGAAGCAAAGGAGAGAGGGGAGAGCGAGGAGGGAATGGGGGAGATAAACAGGATGGAGGCAGGGAGAAGAGCAGAGGAAGATTGCGAGGGGAGGAAGGTTTGAGCTGGAGAATGCAGAGAGGATAAAAGATGAAGGAGGCGCAGAGGACATTACTATCCCCTTAGAGATGGTGCTGACGTCTTTCATACTTTAATCTTGAAAATAAAGAAAAAAAACTTACGGTGAACAGGAAATGTGAAAAGGAATAAATGAAAGTAATAAATAGTAACTATGAATCTACTGAGGAAGAGTGAGCAACAGAAGAAATAAGAAAAGAGAAGAAAGGAACAAGAAGAAACACGTGGGCGTATGGGAATGAAGATGCAGACAAGAAAATGTAAAAGAAAGAATAAAAGGAAAAGTTAACGTAAGGAAAATAAGAAGCAGGGAAGGAAAGTGAACGTAAGAAAAGGATGGAAGGTAGAATGAAACCAGAAAGAAAATTGGACGTGAGGAAGTTAGGAAAAGAAGCGAATGTAAGGAAAGGAAGGAGGAAGGAAGAAAATCAGATTATAAGAGGAAAAGTGAGCATAAGGCAAAAAAAAACGGTAAGGAGGAAAAAGTGAAGGTAAGAAAACTGGGAAATTAAAGAAGGAAGAAAATAAAAGTGAACGAGTGAACGTAAGGGGGTCAGGAGGAGGAAAGAAAAAGTGAACGTAAGGAGAAGCGGGAGGAAGTATGAAGGAGCAAGAAAATAAAAGTGAACGAGTGAACGTAAGGAGGTCAGGAGGAGGAAAGGGAAGGCGAACGTAAGGAGGACACAGAGGAAAAGAAAATGGACGCGTGAAGGAGTGGCGGAAAGCGAAAAAGGGGAAAAAATATATAAGAATCCCTTGTCTGAGGCTGCTCTCTCGCTGACGTTATATCCTGAAGCCATCCTCTTTACCTTACTCTAATAATTCCTTCACTACGACCTCATCCATCAACACTATTTCCTTGCTATTCCCAGACGATTCTATTGAACTTAAGACCTCTAATCGTGAAGATGTTAATTAAGACTATCTAACAATTCCGGATCAAAATGTCTAAAAAAGGTGAATGATACCGTCTGGCAGGAGGAAAGAAAGAAAAAATTAAATGCTAAAAATAAGAAGTTAAAGTATTGAAGAAGTTAATCTGAAACTTCTCCACAAGGTAGTAAAAGCATTAAAAACTTTGAGCCGCAAAATTATTCAGTCTTCACACGTGCTGATAAAATATTAAACATCGGATGAATACGTGAAATGTGTACAATTGTGGTGGGAAGGAAGGCGGGTTGGGGAAGGAAGGGGAGAGAAAAGAATGTTAAGATGAGAGGGGAAAAGAGGAGGGTAGATTAGTGGGAAAGGAGGAGGAGGAGGAGGAGGAGGAGGAGGAGGAGGAGGAGGAGGAAACAAGATTAGGCAAATGAAGTAGAAAGAATTAAGGAAAAGGAAGATATAAGGTAAGAAATGAAATGAAAAAGAGGAGGAGGAGGTGGAGGAGGAGGAGGTGGGATAATAAAGTATGTGAAAAATGAAAAAGGGAGAAAATAAAGGAAATAAATTGAGAAAATAACCATGAAAGAAACACGAACAGAATTAAGGGAATTTGCTGAGGAAATATGCAAAAAAATAAGTTACGAAAGAGGGGGGAAAGAGGGAAGAGAGGGAAAGGTAAGAGAAAGAAGGAACAGGAAGGAAAAAAAAGGAAGAATTCAGGAAAACTGGAGAAAGAAGGAAAATGTACCGTAAAAAATAAGAAAGAGAAAGGTAAGAATACAAAGGACTAAAAACGGGAGGTAATAATGACTGGACCCCTTCAGGAAGATAGACTGATATTACTCTCATTACCACCCGACGATTTTACTCAGTGTGTGGGCAAATAAAATCGTCTGTCGGTTGGAAGAACTAAATATCAAAAGATTTCATCGCATTGAAGGTTTTAGGAGAGAGGAGGAAAGGCAGGAGGTGAGTGTGGAGGGAAAAAAAGCGATGGAGGAAAAACGAGGCGATTGGAGAGAGGAGGCAC
>JAGKTI010021246.1:0-15849 GCA_018397915.1 Birgus latro | reverse complement strand
ACACACACACACACACACACACACATACGCAAGCAAGCGCACAGAAGCACCCAAGGCATGAGGCCTGGTATGGCCATTGTCAACGTTTTTTTATTGTCAACGTTATAATGCATTAATTTCTTGCTGCAGCATTCATAGTTTTATTATATACTTTTCACATGTCCTAGTGTTTTGTTTGTGTATTAGTAATGTGGCTATGAGTGTAAAGAATGGGGTTAGCTTGAGATGTAACTGCCAGTTTAGAATGATGAGTGGGGGGTTGGGTGGGGTAGGGATATGGGGTGGGTGGGTGGGGTATGGGTATGGGGGGGTTGGGTGTAGGGGTAGGGGAATGGGGGAGGGTTGGTAACTGGGGTAGAGGTAGGTGTAGCTCGTTTCGTCACCCCCTCTCGTCTTTCCTGAGTATACAGGGGAACAACCGGGGCACCCCTGAGCAGAAATTACTGATCGTGAGTGTGCCTGTAATGAGGAAAAAAAAAAAAAGGTGACTGGTGTCTGGAGTGATTCTCTGCCAGCAGATATTGTTCGTTGCTTCCGAAATCCATTCATTCGGGGTCTGTAGAATCGAGGGTCAACTGTACCTACAGTATTTTTCTTTACAGGTACAAAAACAAATGATACTGTAGTTGAACATAAAAAATTGCTGTAATAAAATACTGTACTGTACTACACAGTACACAACAAGCAAGTCGTAACATAATCGTTCCATAGAAAACGGGGTATTGTGAGGTAACCCAGTCCGCGACAGCATCGCTGCACCTCATCTTCGATGCCATCGTATTTCTTTTCCTGTTTCTAGTGTTTTAGGCTATTTTTCCCATCATTTTCAAGCAGCAGATTTTTTCAAGAAACAGACACTCATCCCCCCCCCCATTAGTCCGTTGATTTGTGGGTCGACTGTATTTGTTTGTAAGATCGTAAAAATTAAGGTGTATAAAGTGTACAGTACAGTATTTGAAAAATGCTTAAGGTTAACTACACCACAGCATGCAAGGCAGAGGCAACACCTCCCATTCCCGTCCACGATTCAGCTCTTGTCAGTGAAGGCAATCGGGACAATGATTCATTGTTCCTTCACGATGACCCTGAAGATAATGGGTAATGATTTTGAAGGATTTGCACTGAAAGATCCTTCATCAGATGCTGAATGATGATAAAAACCAGGCCAGATGGTGGCACAAAGAATTGTGAGCTTTTTTTTTTTTTCCCAACTCTGGGCATAGGCTACACAGCCTACTATCAAGGCCCAGCAGTCCTCCTACATACCATACACCTCTGCATGTCACCACTTCGGCGCTAACACCCACTGTCCATATTGAATACATGCTAGGGCTGTCTCATACAGGACTGGTGTATTGGTATTAGCGGGGGTAATTTTCGACATGTCAGTGGGACTTCTGGTAGATCAGTAAAGCTTGATTTAATGAAATTCAAATCATTAAACCGTTCCCTGCCCTGGCGAGGATTTGAACCTGGGTCCATTAGGACTGCAAGCCACCTCTCTACCGATCAAGCAACCGAGTCGGAATGGTTACGTAAGAAAAGTGTGTGTGTGTGTGTGTTTTTATTACTTATGAGTTTTATTGTGCCCAAGCCTTGCTTAAATTTTACAGTGTTATGCAATAAATTACTTATAGTAGAGTCTGAGAAAAAATAAGAGGCAAATGAGATATTGCCAGAAGTCAGAATGAACTGGTGGAAGTGGAGCAGGATGGTGCCCATGATGCTTTTAATAAATGAAACTATCTTATTTTGTGTGACATATATGGCCATTATTGAGTCTAAACCTTGCTAAAATTATACTGTGTATTGCAACAAATTATTTTTAGTGGTATTTTAGAAATGCTGAGGCAAAAGGGATATTGCCACTAGTTAGAAGGAACTGATGGGGTGAAGCAAGATGGTGGCTATGACACTTCATGTATGAAAATTATCTTCCTGTGAGTGTTACAATGGCCCTTATCAAGTCTAAACCTTACTAAAATTGTACTGTGTTATGCAATAAATTATGTATAGTGGTATCTGAGAAGTTATGACGCAAATGGGTTAATGCCCTGATTTAGAAGGAAATGGTGGAGTGAAGTGGGATTGTGGCCATAATGCTTTTCATGTACGAAAATATCTTAGCAGAGGGAAGTCCATGTCGCTTTTCTCAAAATGACTTGGGCCCCAATTAGTTCGTTCTAGTGAGGTTTTACTGTATTTGTAACCACCAGAGAGGAGTAACACACTTTAATGACTGAATTACCCAGTAATTCCTTCTCACATAAATAATGTTGTGGTAGGTGGTGGCAACCATCATACAATTACTTGATGTAGTGCTTCCTACTTCTTCCTTAGCCTTTATCATTCTTTTTCTGTGCCTGCCCTCCTCTCTTCCTACTTCTCCCATCTTTCCTGTCACTTCTTATTGCGTTCTTTCCTTTACAGGTGACTTTACATTGAGTGACAAGCCAAATGGTTTCTTGTAAGCCAAGAAACCATTTACAACACTGGGTGGTAACCATATAACCAAACCATACGTGCTCCCTACATGTCAACAAGTGGGTTGGTGGAGTGTTAGTGCCCCTCCCTGTAAAATAAATAACTCAAAGTCAAATGGCCACCCCTTACGGGATTATGGCATCTGGGAAAAGATAGAAAGATAGATAAATAATGCACCTCATACTGTTTCCCCCACCTTCTCAAACACCCACTAGTTTTTCAGACCCTCTACCTCTTCTACCCTCACACAAAACCCCCAACCACCCACTGCCTGCCTCACCCAACTCTTGCTTCCAATACACATTCCAATACTCGGGTGGTTCACACATCACACAGCCCGCACAATGAAAACACTGAGTGGCCAATGCAGCAGTGCAGGCAAATGTATTCAATTATATCCCTAAACTGCTTCCCCTACAAGACCATTTAAATCCCCTCCCAAAACTACAATCTCATCATCCCCCATACCACTTACCACAGGTCTTAAGTCATTCCAAAATCTATCATTCACTACCTCATCCAAGCCTGCCTGTGGAGCATATGCTGATACAACAGAAATCATTATCCCACCGAACAAAATTATCATTATTATCCTATCACTTACTGTAATAACATGCATGACATATTCCACCCATATCTCCCCAACTAACACCCCCACACCACCATATCCATCTGTCCTACCCTACCAAAACAAATTGTAATAACAATCCCTCCCTGCAATCATTCTGGCCGATCCTCACCTATACCTGACTTCCTGCACATATATCACATCCACCCACCTCCTACTCAGTGCCTCATGGAAAAAAAAAAAAGTTGAAAATGGCCGGCACTGGGGGGTCACTCAGCCTCCCACACCCTTGGCACTGAGGGCCCAAAAGCCAACAGAGACTCTGGCACGGAACGGGTTAACGGCAGTCTGGATGTTTGATGTCATGAGGGAGTCTGGAGGGTGAAGTCTCCCCTAGTTAGGTACCTGGGGCCGTATTTATCACAGTGGCCTTCCCCTTCCACTTGAGTCTGTTTTCAAGCTCCAAAACATTTCACTACTGTGAGATGTTCCAAAGAGTTATTCATCATAGTCTTGTTAATGCCTCCCAAGAGTGAAAATCTCGTACCCTGCAATCGGTGAATGAACACCAAGGTTAGCAGGGATATGATCGCTAGCTATATTTATAAAAAGAACATGATGGGATAGTCTTTGACGTCATTACACAACAGTGAAATAAGTTGTTATCAATAGTTTAATAAATGTGTCATAACAATTTCTTCAAAAGAATTATTTTTTATTTATTAATTTTTTTTAAAGGCTGAAAACATAACAAATCCACACCGCAAACTGTAAACCCTTAGGGATGAGCCAGGGTTGACTGGCAGTCAGTAAAAAATGGATAAATAAGATAACCAAAGTACCTAAATTCCTTCTCTACATACCATCAATGTCTCTCTACTCTCGCCATTTCCACTCATCGGCCTTTCCACATACTTTCCACCTGCTCCTAATTTCATTTCTACTTGTTACTGTTCTTCCATTTTCACACTTCTTTCCATTTTCACTTGGACATTTTTCCATCTCTTTCTAGAACAATTTCCTATTATCATTAGTATTTCATGATCCTCATTTACTTAATATTCTTTTCTTTGTATTGGTCTCTTTGAATGCTTTACTGTCAGTATGTTCTCTTCTATCATTTGGGTCCCATTCTGCAACCATTCTTGCTACATTTCGCTCTTTATCTCAACATCCTATATCTTCTCCCACCAAGCTATATCATTCATTTTATCTACTGACTGCTCCATTTTCTTTCTCTCTCTCTCTCTTTCTCAGTCTTAGTCTTATTCCTCCCAGCTTTAGCTTTCCTTTCTATCCTTAATGACCTAGAGCAGCATGTACAGCACCTTACCTGTATCCCTGACCACCTTGGACAGAGCTCCAACATTTGACTTCTTCCTTACAACTAATCCTTCTGCTTACACTGTTAATTTTTCCTCTCTGTTGGGCTACTCCGATCACAACCTTATTACCTTGACCTGTCCTATCACTCTGGTGCGGCCTGTGGCCTCCCCAAAGAAACGTTCACTGTAGCACTTTGGAGCTGCGGATTAGGAGGCCCTCAGGCTGCACTTCTTTGATTTTCCCTGGAATGATTATTGCTTCCATGGCCGGGAGTGTGCTTTGCGCATTACGGAGGTTACCCTCTTGGGCATGGAAGCATATATTCCCTTGTACTACCCTTTGACTAATGCAAGAAAGCCTTGGTTTAATCATGCTTGTTCAAATTCTGTCCACAACAAGAAGAGGGCCTATAAAGGGTACCAGAGCCAACCCACCCCTGAATCACATCTTGTTTATGTCTCTACCCGGAATTGTGCTAAGTCTGTTCTTTGCTCTACCAAAAATAATTTCATCTGTACTAAATGTTCTCAACTCTCCAACTCGAATTCTTCCCACACCTTTTGGCACCTTGCCAAAAACCTTTCTAACAACTTTACCTCATCATCCTTCCCTCCTCTTTTCTACTCTGATGGCTCTGTAGCTATTTCTTCTACTGATAAAGCAGATCTCTTCACTCAGACTTTCTCCTCCAATTCCACCTTAGATGATTCTGGTACTGTTCCTCCATCACTTCCCCCCCTCTGACTTCCTCATGGGTGACAATAAAACTTCTTAAATTGATGTATTTTCTGCCATCACTGGCCTTAATACTAACAAGGCAAATGGGCCTGATGGAGTCCCTCCTGTTGTCCTCAAGAACTGTGGTTCTGTGCTTACACCCTGCCTAGGTAAACACTTTCGCCTTTGTCTTTCAACTTGTACCTTTCCTTCTTGCTGGAATATTGCTCTCATTCAGCCAGTCCCAATGAAGGGTGACCATTCCCAAGCCCCTGACTATCGTCCAATTGCTGTAACATCCTGTGACTCAAAAGTTTTTGAGTCAATTCTTAACAGAAAAATTTTAAAGCATCTTTCCTATTACAACCTTCTTTCTGATCATCAGTACGGGTTTCGTCAGGGATGCTCCACTGCTCCACTGGCGATCTACTCACTAACCTTTCAGACTCCTGGTCATCCTCCTTTCGGAACTTTGGCAAAAGATCTGCCATTACACTTGACATCTCAAAGGCTTTCGATCGAGACTGGCATAAATCTTTAATTTCCAAATTGCCCTCCAATAGTTTCTATCCTTCTATCTGTGCTTCATCTATAGCATCATTTCTGGTTGTTGTATAGCTGCTGTTGTAGACGGCCATCGTTCTTCTCCTAGATCTATCAACAGTGGTGTTCCTCAGGCCTCTGTCCTATCACCAACTCTCTTCCTTTTATTCATCAATGACCTTCAAAGCTGTAACTCTAACCAATCACCAACTCTCTTCCTTTTATTCATCAACGACCTTCTAAGCTGTACATCTAACCCTATCCACTTGTACGTTGATGATTCCAACCTTCACCTTTCCATTCGGCTCCTGCAACGTCCATCTCAGCAGTTACTTCAACAAAAAAGGGATAAGGCTATGGCACACCTAATGCCTAACTTGACTTGTATCTCTGACTGGGGTAAAAATAATCTTGTTGTTTTTAATGCATCAAAAACTCAGTTTTTACATCTATCAACCCAACACAATCTTCCACAGGTGTACCCACTAATGTTTTATAATATCCAGTGCAATCCTGCATCATCCATGAACATGCTTGGGGTTTCACTCACTTGGGACTTATCTTGGAAATATATTGCATCTCTTATAAAATCTGCTTCCAAGAAACTGGGTGTGCTAAGCCGACTCTGAACCTTCTTTACCCCTCCACTGTTGTTGACTTTATACATGGGTTTTCTTCTCCCATGTGGAGTACAACTCTCATGTGTGGGGAGGCTCCCCACATACAGCTCTTCTCAATAGGGTGGAGTCAAAGCCTTTTCGTCTCATTAACTCTCCTCTTACTGGCTCCCTTCAACCTCTGTCTCTTCATTGCACTGTTGCATCTTCATCTCTCTTCTATCGCTACTTCAATTGTCACTGCTCCTCCGAACTGTCTGCTTGCATCCCTCTACGACAGGTGCATAGCACCCATCTAGCAACAAACTCTCATCTCCTTTCTGTCCAACTCTCTAATGCAATAGTTAACTGTTACACCCAGTCCTACATTTATGCAACAGGTCTACTCTGGAACTGTCGCCCTCTGTCTGTATTTCCTACTTCCTGTGATCTCCAGTCTTTCAAATGCAGTGTGTCCAGGCATCTCGAAATGAACGGATCTTGAATTTGGCTCTCTTTTGTACTGTTTTTGTTTTTTGTGGGCTCCTAGCCTTTGGTTCCTTGTTTCTTGCATTAAAAAAAAAAAAAGCTACATGAAAAGATAGACCTCCCGATCATCCTCTCATCACTCTTGTATCCATGACACTGTCATGCACTATTCTGTACACAAGAACATAATCTGCCAGTACCAAGTGTATTTTTGTGCATCTCTAAGCTTAAACTATGAGTTACAAATACACAATCTTCTTTCCTGACATACATTTCAGATTAATACACTAAAACGTTAACAGCTGTGAAAATTTTGCCCATTTTCCTTGCATATTCTGTCTTCTTTCTCTGAATATTCTGCCTGGTTTTCTTGAAAACTGCATTCCACTTGGTTTCAAATATTCTGCCTGCCTTCTTTGAATATTCTGCCTGCTTTCCCTGAATAGTCTGCCTGCCTTCTCTGAAAATTCTGCCTGCTTTCTTTGAATATCAATAGTATCCATTGGAAACAAATGACTGTTATTTCCAGTGTAACAACAGCTTCAAACATCTGCGTGACCACTTGGCAGACTGTTGTTTGTGATAACTTAAAATTGTCTCAATTGCACTACCACATTTTGCCATATACCAAAGGGTCAGAGCACGTTTCATTTTAGGGTAGACAGCGTTACAGTAAGACCTCACTATAACGGACTAACTGGGGCCCCAAGTCATTCCGAAAAAAGTGAAATTCCGATAAAAGTGACATCCGGACTTTTCCGATATATTAGACATTAGTGCAGATCGAACTAATGGTTTTTAAACTGTTTTCATTACCACTGCAGTACTGTACTGTGTTATACATTCACTACAATAATCAAATGGTATAATATATATAATAATACTTTACTGTACTGGACACTGATAGACATGACTTTAACTTACCCTATTGTGGTGAACATGGCTGAAGTGGTCAGGCAGTCCAGACTGCTTCTGGCTTTATCGAACTTTATCCGATATATAGGAATTTAGTCCAGTAGCTCCTCAATTCCGATAAAAGTGAATTCTGGTCTACTGAAGTCCGTTATATCAAGGTTTTACTGTACTTCATCGTATGTGGTTGGTTATCTCATTTCTCACCAAGTCTGTCACAAACATATTTCATTCCCAGTATAAACAGTATTGTTTCCTAACTCTCCATCATTGTATCCACTGAGGAAGCCACTCCGTGGTGAAAAATTCCACGGCTGGCGTATGCAGTGGTCAAATGTTTACATTTATACTGTCCCCGACTCGCCTCTTGCAAACACCTCCTAACTCCTTAAAAGATGCCCGCATTGCAAGCAGTCTTGATAAATAACTCTCACGATCGTTCATAAATCTGTGAACAGTTCAATGGGCGGCAAACTCACAAGGCCCCAGGTGAAAGTTCCCAGATATTGATAAATACTGGCCCTGGTTTTGCCATGGCCTTTTTTTTTTTATTCGTGTTTTGTTTTGATCAATTTTTAAATCGTCATTTTTGTCAGAAATACTTTTTTTTCTCTTTCTTTTTAGCCATGGGAACAGGGGAGGGGGTTGAAAATGGCAAGGTAAGGCATTCCCATAAAAATAACTGAGTAAACTGAAACATGGCAACATTTCATTTGACCCAATAACAAAAAATAAATAAAAATACTAGTGAAGTAATGTTAAAAACAAAAATCCCTAATTATTTATGAGTACTGTATTATACTAGGCAAAGCTATGCAAAAAGGACAAATAAGGTCCTGCATGGAGTATGATACACAAATGCCATCCCCCTAAAAAATCAAGATAATGCTATCCCACAGTCCCTCAAAGTACTGTATGTACTTTCACATGGAGGTGATGGATGTTATGAAACACCGCTGACTGCAAGGTTGGACAGCCATGAAAGCAAGCATCATTTTTGACCAAAGTGTGCTCAACCTGCATTTGGAAAAAACATTGGAAGAGTATGATACTCAAACACCAATACTGTACAGACTTGATGCACACTTGGCTGAAACACGTGCAGGGTTTGGTTACCAAGTGGCCGGGACACACCTGTGTGGCGTCATCCACAGCCAGTGTGCATGTGGTTGAACTGTATTGAGTTCATTTTTCTTGTTTCTGGTTACTCTTACATGCTCTGTGATAGGTCGTTTGGGTTAAATGAAAAATGTATATGGTTGCAGGATGTAAATCTGACCCCAGATGACATAATTGATATCATCCGTTCTGCAGACAAAAAATTCAGGGTCTTGCACTTGCAGTGAGAAGACTTTTAAGAACTCCAAGCCCTCACTAAGGCTGTAACAATCCAGAGGGCCTCTGAGGGTAAATTTTCTAAGACATCCCAAATATGATAACAGATGCATACAAGGAAGGAGACCTCCTCAAGGACCACTATGGTGCTAGTGATGCAGTGGCCACCAAAGTACATGTGCGGCCTCACCAGCATACCTTTGTGCATGGGAACTTCCACCTGGACACTGTGACGGTGAATCCAAAATATGAGGAGGAATGTTTGCTGAAGAAGACAACAACCAAGGACTTGAACTTACTCCTGCCATTCTTTGTCCCTCCACTAAAAAGGGCACAGCTGGAAGGCCTTATGGCACTGCAACAACAGCTTAGTGGTCGTGTGTGTGCACATGACGAGGACCAGGAGGTGGATGAACCACACTGTAACACCATGGACTATGAATATGATGACACAGACACTGGCAAGTGCCATATCCCTCGCCTGACTGACTCTTTTGTTGACGACTTCGGACCAAATCCAGACTATGGTGCTGATAATGGAATGGATAATAGACCGATCTCTCATACAACACCACTGCAGGAGACAATGTGAGTGTTGACCTTGTTTTGTCAATAAAAAGAATAACCACTACAATACTAACCATTATTACTGATTTTTTCCTGTGTCGTGTCTATGGTTATTTATTCTTTATTATTAACTAATTCTGTCAATAAGGTTATTATTATTAATGCAATGTTGCTTTTTATTGCAACAATGCTTCTGAGTTGTATTTTCAATATTCTTCTTGTTATTACTATGTTTTATTTTTATAGAATTAATATTGCACCAGTGGAGAAGGGAGAAAAAATGGACAGATGGAGAGAATACTTTAATGAATTGTTGAACATAAGCCACATTTTTGTGAGGCCTTTTTAGACCAGACAAGACCAGTCAAAGTTTTCCGGACCTACTTGACGCTCGCAAGAACGGATTTTAGACCAGTTCCATCCGTAATGTGCTCCTATTGGCTGGAGGAGGGAGTAGGCGGAGTCATGAGGGAATCAGCTGGGTTATGTAAACAGAGAGGACAAGATACTAATAAATCAATCAGCTATAAATATCACTACTAGCATACACACTAGCTGTTTGTTGGTCATATAAAAGAAAATATGACAGCTTCCCAGTGTGTCACTATTACAGTCATGATAATGAGTTCTCATTACATCATGAAGTGAAATGAATGTTCAGCTTACCTGTTCTGTTAGAAGAGAACTAATAACCAGAGACAAAGGATGAAATATGCATCCTTAGCGAATTATTACTGGGAAATAGTGGTTAGTGTCATCATTAACTTATAATAATCCACTGAGGCTCACGGAATTTGAATTTCTCTCGACATTATTTTCCTACTTCAGTCACAACTGATCATCTTTTTCAATTCAGGTTTAATCAAGTATTCATTTTCAGTAGCATCTACATTTATATTACCATCCTATGTCACTGTTAACTGTTATATGTGCAGAATTCTATTTTTGAAATAACATTTAACTTTCTCTTCTTTAGGCCATCTTTGTCGCATCAGCTGTATTTTATCCCAGACACAGGACGCTCCTCCCTGTCCTTGTTGCCCAGTGCTACCGCGCATCCTTTGTGCGTACACCGGGTAAACCCAGTCCTGGCTCTAGGGCAGGACTGCTTGAGACCAGCCTTGACCGGTCTAATTTTTCTGAAACTGTCTTGCCAGAACAGCCTTGGGACTAGTCTTGACTGGTCTTGACCGGGTTGAAAGCCTCACGAAAATGCGGCTATAAAGAAGGAAAGTAATGCAAGTACAGTAAAACCTCGATATAACGGACTTCAGTAGAACGGAATTTGCTTTTATTGGACTCGAGGAGCTACCGGACTAAACTCCTATATATCGAAAAAAGTCCGATATAGCCAGAAAGCAGTCCTGACTGCCTGACAACTTCAGCTACGTTCACCACAATAAGACAAGTAAAAGACATGTTTTTCAGTGCACAGTAAAGTATTATTATACCATTTGATTAATGTAGTGAAGGTATAACACAGTACAATACTGCAATGGTGGCGAAAACCACTGATGCAATCCGGACTAATGTCTGATATATCGGAAAAAGTCCGGATTAGCAGGGGTAAGTCTGGATGTCGCTTTTATTGGAAAATCGCATATTTCGAACTGGCCTGAGCCCCAATTAGTCCGTTATAGTGAGGTCTTACTGTATAAGTGGCTGGGGAATGGCTGGGAGAAGGAGGGATGTGAGAAGTGAAGAAGAAATCAGTAGGATGGAAGTGGTGGAAGCAATGAAGAAAGTTAAAATGGGGGAAGCCCCAGGAACTGATGAAGTGTGTGGTGAAATGCTGAAGCATGGGGGGGAGAGAGTAATAGAATGGATGTGGAAGGCGTGCAGATTGGCCTGGGAGGAAGGTAGAGTCCCAGAGGATTGGAAGTCAGGAATAAATATTCCTCAATATAAAGAAAAAGGGGAAAAAGAAGTGTGTGGTAATCATAGGGGCATTTGCCTTCCTAGTGTAACAGGAAAAGTATATTGTAGGATATTTATTGACAGAGTTAGAGAAATAACAGAGGAATTAGTTGGAGAAGAACAGGGAGGTTTTAGGAAGGGAAGAGGTTGTGTAGACCAGATATTCATTCTTAGATCTTAAGTGGAAAAGTTTCTAGAGAAAGGAAAGAAGTTGTATACAGCCTTCATGGATTTGGAGAAAGCATATGACAGGGTGGATAGACAAGGATTATGGAAAGTATTAAGAATATATGGAGTAGATGGGACATTGTTGAAGGCCGTGAAGAGTACGTATGAGGGTGCTATGGCTGCAGTGCATGTGGATGATGAACTGAGTGAATTTTTCCATTTGAAGGGTAGATTGAAACAAGGATGTTTCATGTCTCCATGGTTGTTCAATCTGTATATGGATGAGGTTATAAAATAGATACAAGGTAGGGCTGTGGATGTTGGAGTAGCCCTAGTGAGAGAGGGCAGTGTTTGAAACTCCCTGTACTGTTGTTTGCAGATGATACTGTGTTGCTGAATGAAAATGAAAGGGAGCTGCAAGGCTTGGTAGATGAGTATGGGATGGTGTGTAAGAAACGGATTCTAAAGATGAATGTAGGGAAGAGTAAAGTGATGGTCTTTGAGAGAAGTGAAGTCAGTGAATCTACAGTAAGATTGGATGGGGAGGATATGGAGAATGTGAGTAAATTTAGGTACCTGGGTAGTGTGATGAGTAAGGATGGAAGTCTGGAGGGTGAAGTGCTTGAAAGGGTGCAGTTGGGAAAAAAGGCTGCTGGTTCCTTGAAAGCAGTGATAAGAAACAGGGAGGTGAGCATGGAAGTGAAAAAGCTGCTACATGACAGTATTGTGATACCATCTCTAACATATGGAAGTGAAGCTTGGACCCTGTTGGAAGGACAGAAGTCAAGAGTGAGAGCAGCGGAAATGAGTTATTTGAGAGGAGCATGTGGAGTCACATGGAGAGACAGACTGACAAATGAGGAAGTGAAGGATCCTTGTGGTGTGGATGTGATAGAAAGCGTTAGGAAAAACACATTAAGGTTGTTTGGCCATGTGGAGAGGATGGAGAGTGAGAGACTGATAAGGAGAGTGTATGTAAGTGAGGTGGACAGGGGGAGAGGGAGGGGGAGGCCAAGGATGAGATGGAGAGGTATATGAGAGAGGGGAGTGTGAGCTGGGAGCAGGGCAGTGTAATGGTGGGGGACAGAGCGACATGGAGGCGATTTGTTTGTGGCCACCCCTTACGGGATTAAGGCGTCTGGCAATAGACAGATAGAATATTGCACTGTCTCAATCTGGGGAAATCCCTTGGTATATGAACCTTTCTTGCACCTACAACTTTTAAAACACTGTAATACACCACCAAAGTATGTAAAACCAAGGTGTTGTGGCTGTGTCAACTATTCTCATAGACAAAAGAATGTCAATTGTTCACATATCACACAGTAAAACAAGTACTTTGTATGCAAATAAAATGACAATTATGAATAATTTTTCCAAAATTTTATGAAAGTTATTTTCAATGATGATAACTCTGCATAAAATTTTGTAAACAGTTTAGTGAAATTCAACTTCATTTTAAAACATAAAGAGCTCCTCTAGCTATAGGCCTACAGTACTAGTTTATGCGTTATTGCTGTGCAAAGATCACACAATAGCATGCAACATAAAACTGCGATGTTTAATATTTTTCAAATGTAATCTTCCCACTATCCGACGTAATAGAGCCAAAGGCATGACCGGAAAGTGGTCTTGTCCGGATAGTGGCCCTGAAGCTCCAGCACTGGTCATTCATGACCCTAACCTAACCTAAATCAGAAAACCACCTACCTACCTCCCTACCGGACATGCATAGCACTTATTTAAGACCCCATTCACATAAATAATTGGCAAAAAGCATGAATTAATTGAATTTTAAACCAAAAATGATGATTTTGAGGTGAGTAAGGCAGGGGTGTTCACCAGCTGACTACATAATGAACGTAAGGAAGAGACATGATTATTACTGAAAAAATCACCTTTTCACAGCCTATGCACTCAAATATGGGACACAAAGCATGAAGTAAATAAAATGTAACCAGAAAAATTATGATTTAGAGGTCTGTAGGGCAAAAATGTTCACCAGTTGACTAGATAGTGAATGTATGTAAGAGACATGGTAATCACTGAGAAAGTCACCTCTTTCACAGCCTGTGCACTCAAATATGGGACACAAAGCATGAAGTAAATAAAATGTAACCAGAGAATGAGGATTAAGAAGTGATTATGGAAAATATTTAGCAGTTGACAATGTTTACTTACATGTCCATGACTGTTGTTTACCCCCAACTCTAAGGTTTTTACAGTGGTCATAACTGCTCTTGAAGCATGTCCAGTAATCCAGTGTTTAACTAAACTTAATCCTAAGCACTGTGACTTATGGTTATTTAAACAAGAACGAAAATACCGCAAACAATTGGACAGCCGTCCACTGTTCATGGGAGTTGAGACAGAACTAGGAGGAAGGGGGTAGTGCGAGAAGGGAGCTGGTCGGCACGCGTGGGAAATTGAAACAGACACGGAAAAAAAAAAACATTTATTTATTTATTTATTTTTTTTTTTTTGCAATTTGGGGGTTTCGGCCATCAGCTTACGATGTGCAAACAGTGAGGTCACAGGATAGTGGTTGTCCGGATAGTAGATTACTGTACCAGGAAAAATATAAAAAATAACAGTTCCCTTACCAAAAGTTGCTGAATAATGTAAAGACATTCAGCTTTAAAATCCTGCAAACAGCATCATCCTACCCACAACAGTTTGGGCATTACCGCTCATCAAACGTTACAAACTCTGACTGCGTTTCTCGGCACTTTTAAAAAATGGCCTTTTTTTTCTTTTTTTCAAGAAAAAAGGAACCAAAGGCTAGGAGCCTGCAAACCATTCCTTCCAAGAAAAAAACAAAGACAATACAAAAGAGAGTCAAATTCAAGATCCATTCATTTTGAGATGCCTGGACACATTGTGACTGAAAGACTGGAGATCATAGGAAGTAGGAAATACAGAGGGAGACAGTTCCAGAGTTGACCTGTTGCATAAATGAAGGACTGGGAGTAACGGTTAAGCCTTGCATTAGAGAGTTGGACAGAAAAGGGATGAGAGTTTGTTGCTAGATGGGTGCTACGCACCTGTTGTAGAGGTAGAGGGATGCAAGCAGACAGTTCAGAGAAGCAGTGACCAGTGAAGTAGCAATAGAAAAGAGATAAAGGTGCAGCACTGAAGCGAAGAGACAGAGGTTGAAGGGAGCCAGTAAGAGGAGGAGAGTTAATGAGATGAAAAGCCTTTGACTCCACCCTATTGAGAAGAGCTGTATGTTGGGAGCCTCCCCACACATGAGAGTTGTACTCTACACAGGAATGAATAAAACCTGTGTATAAAGTCAACAACTGTGCAGGGGTAAACAAGGTTCAGGGTTGGCTTAGCACACCCAGTCTCTTGGAAGCAGATTTTACAAGAGATGCAATATGATACAGTAATTCTCCTACTATCCGACGTAATAGAGCCAAAGACATGACCGGAAAGTGGTCTTGCCCGGATAGTGGCCCTGAAGCTCCAGCACTGGTCATTCATGACCCTAACCTAACCTAACCTAACCTAACCTAAATCAGAAAATCACCTACACTACCTACCTCTCTACTGGACATGCATACCACTTATTTTTTTTTTTTTTATGCAAGGAAGAAGGAACCAAGGGCCATGGGCCTGCATAATGTTCCTTCCAAGAAAAAGTAAAAACAATACAAAAGAGAGCCAAATTCAAGATCCATTTATTTCGAGATGCCTGGACACACTGCGTTTGAAAGATTGGAGATCATAGGAAGCAGGGAATACAGACAGAGGAAGACAGTTCCAGAGTTGACCAGTTGCATAAATGAAGGACTGGGATTAACGGTTAACTCTTGCATTACAGAGTTGGACAGAAAAGGGATGAGAGTTTGTTGCTAGACAGGTACTATGTGCCCGTCGTAGAAGTGGAGGGATGCAAGCAGACAGATCAGAGGAACAGTGACCATTGAAGTAGAGGTAGAAGAGAGATAAAGAAGCAACAGTGTGGCGAAGAGACAAAGGTTGAAGGGAATCAGTAAGAGGAGGAGAGTTAATGAGATGAAAAGCCTTTGACTCCACCCTATTGAGAAGAACCACATGTGGGGAGCCTCCCCACACATGAGAGTTGTACTCCATACACGGGCAAATAAAACCCGTGTACAAGGTCAACATCTGTGCAGGGGTAAAGAAAGCTCGGAGTCGGGCCAGCACACCTAATCTCTTGGAAGCAGATTTCACAAGAGATGTAATATGTTCTTTCCAAGA
>JAGKTI010021244.1:3633-15850 GCA_018397915.1 Birgus latro | reverse complement strand
CCCCACTTTGCCTTTGGGCAACGCGGGCTTTTATACACCCCATTACAGCATGGATGAGGGAAACTGTGCCAGCAGAGTGGATAAAGGCTGTGATTTTACCCCTATACAAAAATAAAAGGGAACGAAGTGAGTGCAAGAATTATCGTGGCGTTTATTGAGTATTGTAGGGAAGGAATGTGGAAGAATTATTATACAGAAAGTAAGAAAGTTATCAGAAGTCCTAGTGAGTGATAAGCAGAGTGGCAGAGGATGTGTAGATCAAATATTTGAAGTGAGACATTTTGGAGAAGGCTAGTGAGAAGGACTATGAGGTGTTTATGGCATTTATGGATCAAGCAAACGACAAAGTAGACAGAGAAGGATTGTGGAAGGTTTTGTGCATGTACAGTGTAGATGGTAAGCTGCTAGGTGCCATCAAGAGTTTTTATGATGGTAGTGAGGCATATGTAGGGGTAAATGGGCATAGAAGTGAATGGGTCACGATCATTGTGGGCATGCGACAGGGTTGTGTGATGTCCTCATGGTTGCTCAGTATATATATATATATATGGATGGCGTGATGAGAGTAGTGAAAACATAAGTAATGGAGAGAGGGATGGCATTGGTAATGGATGGAATATCTTACATTTTTTGTATGCTGATGATGCAGTGCAATTTGCAAATACCAGACGAGTTTGGTAGACTAGTGCAGAGTTTTGCTGATGTCTGTGTGTTGTGCCTTGAGAGTAATTGTAGAAAAGGGTACTGTAAAATTATTGTAATTGAGAGAGGTGACTCTCAGTTTGATGTTACAGTGAATGGAGAGAGACTGGAATTGGTGAGAGAGTTCAAATACCTGGGTACAGTGATAGAAAAGAAAGGAAAATGTGCAATAGAAGTGGAAAGTAGAGTGACACAAGGAAGGAAGGTAGCTGGTGATATGAAGGCCTCGATAAGAAACAGAGGCTTGAGTGTTGCAGCAGCAAGAGGCTTACATGAAGGAGTGTTAATGCCAGTTTTAACAAATGGATGTGAGGCTATGGTGTGGAATGAAAATGAAAAGTCAAGAGTGAGAGCAGTGGAGATGGGACTGCTGGGGAATGTATGTGGAGTACAGAGAGTGGATAGGATACAAAATAATGTGATTCATGAAAGATGCAGAGTGAGGAAGTCTGCGGACACCAGAATCAAAGAGAGAGTACTGAGATGGTATGATCATGGGGAGAGAATGGATAACAATAGAATGGTGAAAAAGGTATATCTGAGCACATCTGAAGGAAGAAGGAGGCGAGGTAGGCTGAGGAGAAGGTGGAGGGATATGGTGGCTGAGTGTGTAAGGAAGAGAGGTATGGAAATCGATGAGGTTAGGGGACTGACAAGAGATCGAGTTAGCTGGACAAATGTTGTGAGAAGAAGTACGTGATCAGGGATTTGGCACCCTTTTTTAACGTGACAGCTTTCAGATTGACTCTGTTGGATACATTTATGTGAAGCTGTAGAATGTGGTGAAAGTTTTTGACATATCAGATAGAGCCAGGATTCTGGGGGCTTGAATGATAAGTGAATGGAAGCATGGCCCATTGGAGTGGGCAAACTTGGGCCGTCTGGACGTTGCTACTCCTCACCCTACCCTAGGGTGGGAAAGGAGGTTCAGATGATGATGGTTTCTTTTGAGGCAGACCTCATACAGTGCAGCCACATTATGCGATAGGATTGCATCAATTGAACACCTATTGCCCACCGAATTATTGCATAATGAGGTCGATATAACATAGGTTCAGTGGGGTTAGGGAGGGTGACCTCGACGGAGAAGCATAAAATTGCCCCAAAAAAATCTGCCACCCACCTGAAGCTTGTCCTATGCCATTCCACGTCATCATCAAGATTCCCTTTTGAGGCTAGGGGACAGCTGGAGGGCCTGGATGATGATTCCAGGTCCTCAGGAGAAGGTGAAGAGTGATGGGGAGAGTGGTGTGGTGATGTCAGGAACAAGTGATGCAGCGAGGCCGAGGGAGAGCTTGGGGGTGTGGGTGAGGGAGAGTGTAACGGTGTGGCGTATGGGTATGTCATGTGATGATGAAGATGAGAGAGACTTGAAAGAAGCAGGTGATGCAGAATGTTCCTTTTGAAGACCACTTGTAGTAGTAGTAGTAATTGTTCCCTAGGCAGTCTGGCTGAACAGCCCCGAGTCCCTAAGGAAGGCCATGGCAGAGACCGGGCTTTCCCACAGAGCTCTCAAGGAGTGTATGTTGTGTTGTTGGCGTAGGTGATTGTGTGCAATTCAGTCTTCCATGATGTGCTTAATAGTATGAGGTGCTGTGTTACATCCTGGACAGGCATCAGCGACGGAGTCATCCAGCTTCTTCTGATAACTCAAGAGGGCTGGATGATTCCCACATCTCAGCCTGCCCAGGTGGACCCTGTCCTCACGGGGGAGATAGGATTCAGAAGGATGGATACCAGAAGGCCGTGCATGCAGCTGTGTGTTGTCTTTGAGTGACTGAATGGAACGGCGAGTGATTTGAGTATGAATATGCTTCTGGAAGCTGGTCTGAGTCGGGCAGGGGGGAAGAGATGATAGTATTTGTGTATGATATCATGTGCTGGGTGTTGTTTTGATGTTCCTTGCTGTGTGTGGATGTGCTGCCATGTTGTGTAGTGGATGTTGTGGGTTTGTGGAGGCTGCAGCGAGAGTTTGGGTGCCTCTCATGTCTAGATAATCCTTGACTTTGAGGACTTTGGTATCTTGGTGTAGGTGGTCTGTAGGTGTAGTAGCTGTGCAGCCTGTGACTATATTTAAGGCCTTGTTTTTTATGGTCTAGGTGGTCTGTAGGTGTAGTAGCTGTGCAGCCTGTGATTATTTTTAAGGCCTTGTTTTGTATGGTCTGAGGAGTGTTGTAGTGTGTTTTAGTGAGGTTAGGAGCCCAAGCAGGGCTTGCATAATTCATCACTGAACGTATAACTGTGGTGGTGGTTTCTTTGTTGTGTCTAAATGTTGTATGGGCAAGTGACTTCAAGGCATTGAGTCTGGGTGTTAATTTATTTTTGATGTTTGTGATGTGTGGTTTAAATGACATTGATGTATTGTATGTTACACCAAGGATTTTGTGTGTGTGTGTGTGTGTGTGTGTGTGGTAGGGGAGTGTTGTCTATGGTGAGGTGTGGAATGTGACTGTGTTCTGCTGTCCAGTTTGTGAGAAGGGTCACTGTAGATTTGGCTGGGGCTATTTTGAGTCTGTGGTGAACCATTCAAGTAGTGTGTTGAGGTAAGGTTGGAGGATTTGTGTGGCTGTGTTTGCGAGACCACTTGTTGATGGCAGTGGCTCTTAGTGCTCTTGGAAGGGAAGGAGATGAAGGTGGTCTGGTGAACTGCCCTTTTCTTAGATAACAGCAGCTCCCTGTACACCCTCATGTGTTGCTCAGTTCCATGCACTGTTTCACCCCTTACTGGATTTGGGTCCTTGTCTTTGAAAAAGGTTATGCCCTTGTCCATAATTGCAAGGAACTCTTTCAAAACATTTATGTCCAAAACACGAGCGTGCCCATCCTTGCCGCCCTTGTGTGTCTCTGCCACTCATTCCCTGAGCTCATTGAGCTCCTCTCTGGACAGCTGCTTGGTATGGCTGTTCTGGACATCTTGCACATCATTCTCGTCCACATCTTTGAAGCCAGCCTCACACAAGAGGTCGAGGATATCTTTTTGGATGCATTCAGTTGCCAGGAACCCCATGAAGGGGTCCTCACACTTGGGCCACACCTTATGCTACACAGAATTCAGTGTGCTTTGCTGCACCTTCTTCCATGCCTCTTTGATGTTGTCAATGGTGTGCTTTATGTTACGTTCTTTCCAAAAATGCCACACTGCATGACACACCCCTGCGTCACTCACTTTCACCATCTTCTCCATGGTGCAGCAAAGGTAATATGCTATGATTGCTGCAATGACCTCCTGTTCCATAGGCAACAGCAGTGATGCCATGCTAGAGGGCAGATTCACCTCCTTGATATTGTCAATCCAGTCCTCCATGCTTTCCAGGTGGCTTAGTGCACTTTCAGCTATGAGGAGGAAACAATTTGCGAGATTGTTTTTGCTGGCATAGTCACACAGGCAGGGGGACTGGTATCCTGCCACGTAAGACCTGCAGAGTGGAGACATTAGCCAGTTCCTGAGGTTGCGTCTCCAAATAACCCCAAGGTTCTCCTTTACGAACCCTGCCAGCGCTTGGGGGTTCTCCCAGCGATAAACAAAAAGCGACTTCAGCTTAACCTCATCACCACGAGGGTGACTAATCTCACGCAGTACCCTGTACAAGGCTTCCACCACTCATTCTGCCACACTGCTTTTCCAGGGAAAATAGCTATGGTATTTCGTATGTTTGTTTTTATGTGTGTATGTGAGTACAGTATAGGCTTATGTGTGTTTGTGTGTAAGACACAATCTCCCACTGCTTGTGTCTGAAATAAAAATAATATAAAATGAAAGTTATTTTTGAGTAGGTTTATCATAAATAATACAGTGCAGTGAAAGATTATATGAATACTAATTAATTCAATGTACTTATTAGAAATGCTGTGTCTGAACTCACATCTAAGCTAACATTTTCTTGGCCTTCTGGCCCCTGCTTGACTCAGGCTGTGGCATATCTTGGATGTTCCACTGATGGTGGCAAAAATGTAGGAATTTCATTGTGCTGACAAACCAGTCTCTACCCATCAGTTTAGGACAGAACACTGCTGGGCCACCGTACAACATACTTTTGCTCCAGTACATGTAATTGCAGGGCAGTTTTGTTATTCCCATAGCTAACAAAAGACTGATAAAAGTGTACATATCACTTTCTGAAACTGGATGCCAAATAATGCTGTACTTTACCATTTTTCTGTGGGTATTCACTGAATAATTTATCTGCCCTCTGGTTTGTTCACTTACATATTTTCCTCACCACATCAGCATCAAAAATTAGTTTGAAAGAGTCCAGAGGTGGCACATTTTCAGATTCACTAATTGCTGGGTTCAATCTGAAAAAAATCACTCATAAATTTTGGCATATGGTTGGGACATGAGTCACCAAATACTGTATGTTGCTTATCAGGCACCAGCCACCATCGACTTCATTCACTTCAGTATCATCGAATTCATCACTCTCTAGTCATTCACTGGTCAAGTCATTGATATCTGAGTCTTGCACCAATGGCTGATACTCCTTGTCACTTGAGGAATCGCATGATTCCTCGAGAATAGTCTGTGGTTCAGCCATAATTCACTGTGGAGGGAGCAACAAAACACTTTCCTGTGATTCACAGCCAAGACTGATCATGGCAGTGTGCAGTGTTAATACCAGCATGTCAGCAATCACGTGACCTCCCATATATATTGGGATTGGCTGAAAAAAAAAAGTGGGTGGAGCTTATTTTATTCTCAGTAACATTTACTAGCCAGTATGAAAGGTCCTAGCACAATAATTGAACCCCTCTTCTGTCTTCTTTGGTTGCATTGATATATGACGACCTAGGGGCATCAGAGTATGTGCACTCTGAAGGTTTATGACAACGTATAAGCATCATCGTGGCAAAGGGGATAAGGTCCTGCACTGCATTGACACCAAGTAGGACGGTGTGATGGTCCTTTGTGTCCTTGAAGCTAGGTGCATGCCATTCTTCCTGGCTAATGTAGGTTTTCCTCGAGATCCATTTCCAAAACAGGCTGGTCTTATCAAAATTAAGCACCTGTTTCGGAGAGTAACCCCCTTCCTCAATAATGACCTTGCCATGCACTTGTCGTCTCTCCGTGCATTGTCACGTGTTTAAGGCCTGCATTCATTCAAACCACCCTATGCTGGCCTTGAACTCCTCCTTGGCCTCTATACCTTACTTCTCCCCAAGGTCTTTGCAGATACAGGTATACCCCGGTTTAACAATGCTATTGGTTAGATAGAAACCCATCATTAGGTGGGGTATCGTATATTGGGGTAGATTTAACATGTAAAGTAATGGGATGTGTTTTTCAGCCGTGGGTTTCCCCTTCAACCAAGTCCAAAACCCACCCAATTGAGCCCAAAAACAAGTTTAAAATCAATCTAAATTGCCTAACAGATGTAAAAGAAGCTAACCTAAGCCTAACACTTGTAAATAAGTCACTAAAGCCAACAAATAAAATCTGAAAATTGTCAAATTTAAGTCTGGAAAAAAATCAGGCATAGTAAACTGTACCCCAAAATGACAATGATCTCTCCATCTATGGCTAAAACACATTAATCTAAGTCTAAAAACAGTTTATAAATCAACCGTAACACACAGTTTTAGTCTAAAATGTCAAAATTGGTAAAAAAAAAAAAAAACATTGTTCAACCGGGATTTGGCCATTGTTAGGTGGGGTATGGTGGCCTACCTCTATCGTTAAGCCGAGTTATCACATCTAGGGGTATCATATCGAGGTATACCTGTAACGAGAACTTTTGTGCAAATGAAGGAGCAGTGAAGAGACTGCCTTGCTTTGTTTAGGTCATTAACCACAGAACCAGCAGTCACTCCATTTCCTCCAATAATGGCTCCCATGGTCTTGTTAGCCGTTTTACCGTGAGGGAAGTCACATTGCATGTGGAAGACCAGCAGTCCGAGTTTGGGATTCTTGTATATTCATTAATTATCAAGGCAATTTGCAGGAAGTATTTTAGCATGCTTTAGCTGTGTGGATGCCATTTTGCACTTCTTGGGAATCTTAACAGTTTTTATTATACCATTTGCATTGCAATGTACAGTACCCTGTGCTCAATATTACTGAGTTGAAGTTGTAGTGAAGGTGTTGTGGCACTTTTATGACACCATAGAATCAGTAGGCAGAGGTGACCATGCTACAAGAGCAGTAACAGTACTCCACTCCTGAGACAAGGTTGTACTACAATATTGTATACTATATTGACTTTCATCATTAATGTAATGTGAAATTTATGCAACTATCCTATCTAGTAGTTGTATTGTTTGAGTAAATTGGTGCTTCATATTATACTTAGAATTACAGTAATTAAAACCATTCACTCACTCGATGTAGTGCTTCTTTGGCTGTCTGCCCTTTCCTCTCGTCCTTCTGTCTTTCTTTCCTTCATTCTTTCCACTTCCTTCTGCCTACAGGTGACTTTACACTCCCTCTTCTGTCTTTCTTTCCTTCATTCTTTCTACTTCCTTCTGCCTACAGGTGACTTTACACTCCCTCTTTGTCTTTCTTTTCTTCATTCTTTCCTCTTCCTTCTGCCTATGGGTGACTCTACACTGAGTGACAAGCCAAATGGTTTCCTGTACACCAGGAACCCATTTACTTCGCTGGATAGTAATCATATAACCAAATTATGGCACCTGGTGGTTTAGTTGGTAATTAAGGCACTCCGATTGGATTGAGCCGGTGCAGGTTTATATTTAAGGGGTGATTGGTTTGTTGCTCATGTAATGCCACTCAGGGATGAATGAGGCTGGTCACTCGCATCAAAATGTCAGGACCAACTTGCCTACGCTCCTCATGTGGCAACACAAGATTGGATAATGGATGGATGGAAAACCATTCTTAAAATTCCACTTGATCCCTTTGTATCTTCACTAGTTTCAAGTCTCTTACAGTTTTCAGGCATCAGCAGTCCATTACTTGCATTTGATAATCTCAATTACAGACATTCTTAAAATTCTATGAACCTGTGGTATAATCACTCCACTTAAGTCTCTTACAAATCTCAAACTACTGTTTGAGATTACCAGGTATATAATACCAATGTTAACAATGCCCCTTTCAGTTTCTTGGAATCAGTCGTGGAACTGTCAGCTGTTTATGAGATGCATTTGTCCAGTTTCATTGGCACAGTAACATTCAGGCTGAGTTGCTTTCACATCGGTGCATGTGGTGTGGTAGGTGCAGGACTGCTGTGTCATATTTGCAAACCACTTTTACTTTTAGTGGTGCATGAGACTGCTTAGCTGTACTGTACTTCTGTCATATTTCATACAACTACCATATGCATCTCACCCAAACAAAAAACAAACAAATTTTTATTACTGGTGACTTACACTCCCTCTTCTGTCTTTCTTTCCTTCATTCTTTCCTTGTCCTTCTGCCTGTGGGTGACTCTACACTGAGTGACAAACCAAATGGTTTCCTGTACACCAGGAAACCATTTACTACCCTGGGTGGTAACCATATAACCAAATTTTGGCACCTGGTGGTTTAGTGGGTAATTACGGCACTCCAGTCGGATTGAGCTGGTGAAGGTTTATATCCAAAAGGTGGTTGGGGTTTATTGCTCATGTAATGCCACTCAGGGATGAGTGAGGCTGGTCAGTCTCATCTTAAATGTCAGGACCAACTTGCCTAGCCCTGGGCTCCTATGCTTCTCTGTGGGCGACATAGGATTGGATAATGGATGGATGGTAAACTGCCATGGAGATCTGCTCTTCCTTGAGATTGGTTTTCTTGATTGGTACAATCCCTTGATCAAAACACACTTAAACAAGAATGGAGAGAAACTCATCTACCTGGAATGGCACTTTGAGTTCATTCTTGCATGGAGTCCTGTGAAGTCTATTTTTTTTATTATTTTTTAATTAGTAAGGTAATATTTTTAAAATTCTTTCTGAATCTCCTGGCTGGTTTAAGTTGCTGGATGTGTGTGTTATAGTTAAATGGAGATATACTGCACTAGTTTGCTTTTTGAATAGATACGAGTAATTGTAATTATATAACATCCACCCTTGATAGTTAAGAAACTTTGAAGTATTTTTACAGTAGATATATGGTGGTACAGAATTATTTTAAGTGTTTTTACCAATAATGGTGGGGACACCCACAATTTATTCACCCAGTGTTGTGCTACCTTTGAGTGACAAGCCAAATGGTCTCTGTAAAGCAGGAATCTATTTACTGTGGTGAGTGGTAATCATATAACCAAATGATGCCAGGTGGTTTCAGTGCACTCCACCTAGATTGTGCCTGTTAGGGTGTATATCCAAGAGGTATGTGGAGTGTGCTGTTCACAATGCCACTCATGGGCACAAGTGAGGCTGGTCATTCTCATCTTAAATGTTGCGACTGAGTAGTGTAGCTTCAGTGTTCTGTGCTACTGATGGGGAAAAGAACGATTTAATGCTGGATGGATGGATCAGTAATGGTGCATACTTTACTGTACTGTCATAATCTGTCTATCCGTATCTCTAGCCAGATGCATAATCATGGAAGGAGTGACCATAAACAGACTGCCTCCATGCCATTCTGTCCTTTCATAATGCTTGTACCGTATAGTGATTATGGGTACAGTATGGGATTTTAAATATGTTAGTGTTTTGTAAGAACATACAGACATGAATGTATGATATTTGAACATACAGTATATATATATATATATATATATATATATAAAATTTGATGATTTGATGCAGGAGAATACTGTGAGGTAGTGCTGGACCAGCCATGCCCAACCAACTGGTGGGGATACCCAGTGTGTGGCCCCTGCCACTGTGATGTTGACAAAGGTTATGATGGTGATTGTAACAAGACCACTGGAGAGTGTCGCTGTGAGGTAAGTTTTGATCATTACATCAATTGCTCATCTCAGATACAATATTGATTATAAACAGTCTTTAACATATAACTCCCTAAAGAGTGAAAGGAATGACTATGAATTGGCAGTTATGTTGCATTTACATAGGCTCATCATGTTTATCACTAAGTTGAAGCATCTAAAATACAGTTTATATTGTTTATGTACCAATACATGGTTTCTAATGTACAGCCAGTGATTACTTGAAGGAAATGTAGGTCTTTATGTTCCGTATTTTCAGTGTATATGTGTTGTAGTGAGTAATATAAATGAGTAAATTGATTGCAGTTGTCTCCTATCCACAAGGAAAACCACTACCAGCCTGATGCTTCTGATGCCTGCTATGATTGTGATTGTTATTTGATTGGGTCATTTGGAGGCTCATGTGACCCAGTCACTGGTCAGTGTCGCTGTCGTCCAGGGGTCATTGGCCGCCGATGTGACCAGTGCGCCAACGCTTTTGCTCAGGTTACAATCATGGGATGTGAAAGTAAGTCCCAGAGTATGTCTGTGTCCAGCTGCAAGAATAGAATTGACAGTCCATACCATAAGACCCAGTAATGCTTCCATATGTCACATACCTTCACATGTCACCACTTTGGCACTACTGTAATACCTTCTTGTATTGAATACATGGAAGGGATGTCACAGTCGTGACTGGTGTAATGGTATCAATGTTGGTGTTTTTATGGTATATCAGTGGGTGTGGTGGAAGACCAGTGAAGCTTTTTTTTTTTTTTTAAACAAAATCCAAATACAGTCGACCCTCGATGCTACGGATCCTGAATCAACGGATTTCGGAAGCAACGGACAATATCTGCTGGAGGAGACTCTGGACACCTGTCATTTTTTTATTCCATTACAGGTACACAGGATCAGTAATTTCTGCTCAGGGGTGTCCCCTTTGTACTCTTGTATACCCAGGGAAGATGGGAGGGGGTGACGAAATGAGCTCCATCTGCCTCTGCCCCAGCTCCCAACCCTCCCCCATACCCCTGCTACATCCAACTCCTCACTCATCATTCTTAACTGGCAGTTACATCTCAAGCTAACCCCATACTTTACACTCATAGTCACATTACTAATACACAAACAAAACACTGGGACATGTAAAAGGTATGTAATATAACTATGAACACTGCAGCAAGAAATTAATGCATTATAACATTGACAGTAAAACAAAAACATTGACAGCGGCCATACCAGGCCTCATGCAGTGAGTGCTTGCGTGCATACGTATCTATGTGTGTGTATTTACCTAATTGTATTTACCTAATTGTGATATACAGGAAATGAGCTACACTCGTGGGGTCCCGTCTCTATTTCTTAATAAGTCGAATTTTGCCTTAAACTCGTTTAAGTTTTTAGACTGGACGATCTCTTTGTCCAGGCTATTCCACAGGTCTGTGCATCTATAAGGAAAGCTATATTTCATGATGTCCTTCAAGCAGCTTGGCTTCTTTAGTTTCATACCGTGTCCTCTTGTTACCCTCTCATCCCACACAAACAGATTTTCTCTGTCAATTTTATCTACTCCTATCTTGGTCCTGAACACTGCAATCATGTCGCCCCTCTCTCTCCTTTCCTCTAAGGAAGGCAAATCCAGCCTTTCCAGCCTCTCTCTGTATGACAAATCTTCCAGACTGGGGACCATCTTGGTTGCTGTTCTTTGTATTCTCTCAATCTTAGTTATATCTTTCTTTTTGTGTGGGGACCACACTACTGCTGCATATTCTAACCTGGGGCGGATCATGGCCACTGTCAATTTTTTCATCATCTCTTCATCCATGTAATGAAATACCACTCTTATATTGGTCAAGAGTTTATATGTCTCTCTAACTATCTTATTTATGTGCTTTTCAGGTGACAAACTATCCTGGACCAGCACTCCCAAATCTTTCTCTTCTTTCACTTTTCTAATTGGTTCATTACCCATCAAATAATTCAGTGATGGCCTCTTGGTACTTTTACCCATTTCCAATATTTTACATGTTTTGGCATTGAATTTCATTTCCCACATCCGGCTCCAATCATGTATCCTATCCAGATCCTCCTACAGCATTTTACAGTCCTCTTCAACCTCTACCTTTCTCAAGATCTTTGCATCATCAGCAAACAGGCTTGCGTAACTGTTCACTCCATCTACCATATCATTTACATAAATCAGGAACATTACTGGTGCCAACACTGAGCCCTGTGGGACACCACTTGTTACTTCCCTCCATCCAGATGTCCTGTCCTTTATTACTGTCCTCATTTGTCTGCCACTCAAAAAGTCTCACATCCATTCCAGGAGGCTTCCCTTCAGTCCTCTGATATGCTCTAATTTCCATATTAGTCTCTTGTGGGGTACCTTGTCGAAGGCCTTCTCCAGATC
The DNA here is from genome assembly GCA_018397915.1 of Birgus latro. NCBI lineage: Eukaryota > Metazoa > Arthropoda > Malacostraca > Decapoda > Coenobitidae > Birgus > Birgus latro. The sequence continues at coordinate 3,919 of JAGKTI010021244.1, read as the reverse complement.
TAAGTACACACAATCCACCCAACCGTCTCTCTCCTGTAGCACGTCAGTCGCCCTTGAGTAAAAGCTCAACAAGTTGGAAACACATGACCTTCCACTTCTGAAGCCAAACTGACTTTCAGTCAAAATATTCATCTCTTCCAGATATTTTATCCATCTATCTTTCAGGATTCTCTCACACAATTTCGCAACCATTCTGGTTAGGGACACTGGTCTATAATTCAGGGGTTCTTCCTTGTTTCCTCCCTTATAGAGTGGTACCACATTTGTCCTTTGTGTGTGTGAGTCT
>JAGKTI010021243.1:4509-15850 GCA_018397915.1 Birgus latro | reverse complement strand
AGCAGAGTGAAGAACAGACTTAGCACGATTCCGGGCAGAAATATATAAAAGATGTGATTCAGGGGTGGGTTGGCGCCGGTACCTCTTATAGGCCCTCTCCTTGTTGTGGACAGCATTAGAACAAGCGTGATTAAACCAAAGCTGTCTTGCAATAGTCAGAGGATATGAGAAAGGAATGTATGCTTCCATGCCCGAGAGCATAACCTCCGTAATGCGCAAGGCACACTCAGATGGCTCCTGGCCATGGAAGCAATAATCATTCCAAGGAAAATCAAAGAAGTACTGCCTGAGGGCCTCCCAATCTGCAGCTCCAAAGTGCCACAGGTGGCGTTTCTTTGGAGGGTCCACAGGCCATACTGGAGCGATAGGACAGGTTAAGGTAATAAGGTTATGATCGGAGGAGCCCAACAGAGAGAAAAGATTAACAGTCTAAGCAGAAGGATTAGTTGTTAGGAAAAGGTCAAGTATGTTGGAACTCTCTCCAAGGTGGTCAGGGATACGGGTAGGGTGCTGTACAAGCTGCTCTAGGTCATTAAGGATAGAAAAGATGTAGGCTTGTTCACCAGGTGGATCAGTGAAAGGAGGGGAGAGCCAAAGGTGGTGGTGAACATTGAAATCTCCTAGAATGAAGATTTCACAGAAAGGAGAAATGGATAGAATGTGTTCCATCGTAGAAGTAAGATAGTCAATGAATTTTTGATGGTCAGTAGAATTAAGAGATAAGTAAACAGCACAGATATATTTAGTCAGAGAATGACAAGAAAGCCAAAGCCAGAGAGTAGAGAATTCAGAAGAATCAAGTTCAGGAACATGAGAGCAAGATAGATCATTGCGTACATATACGCAACAGTCACCTTTGGCTTTGAAATGAGAATAGAGAAAGTAGGAGGTTACAGAAAAGGGTTTGCTGTCAGTTGCCTCAGACAGCTGAGTCTCAGAGAGAAAGAGAAAGTGAGGTTTAGAGGAGAAGAGGTGGTGTTCAACAGAGTGAAAGTTAGAGGAAAGGCTGCAAATATTACAGAAATGAAGAAGGAGTGAGTCAGACAGTGGTTCCAGGCAGCTCTTTGAGTCGTCACCGGGAGAGGGGCGGATGTTGGGGGCATTTATGGTCCCCCCCCGGGGACTCCGAGACATGATTTTTGTGCGCCATTTTACAAATTTTGAAAAGGAAGTGTAGTGTGTAGTGTGCATGTAGTTTGGTGTTGACAGTTAGAGAAACTTGTATTGGAGAGCATGCTGGACTACTCTCTGTGTTACTGAGACACTGAAAAAGTTCAGCAAAGGGAGATGGTCAGGAACAAGTCCTGAAGGCTGATGAAACGGGAGCTCCAGCTCTCCCTGTCATCAGCCTTCCATCCAGATTGGAAGTACTGCCCTGCTCGACTGGTGCTACAGTCTACTACCTGGGCAGTAAAGGAAGAGGGTATTCGCAGGCTCACGCGTACAGAAATGACAATGATTAAGTGGATGTACAGTGCGTCCCTGAGTGCAAGGCCTGGGGGTGGCTGGGTTTACAATGGAAGAGTTGGGAGGTAGGATGGGACTGGAGTGTATTGGTGTTGTGAAGAGGAGAGGTAGATTGAGGTGGTCTGGGCATGTGGAGATGAGGGATGATAATTGGGTGCAGAAAGGGAGAAATGTAAATATTGGGGAGGGGCTTGCGAGGGGGAGGGGCAGACCAAAAAAAGACGTGGGATGAAGTCATTAAGTGTGACCTCATGGTTAAGGGACTGAAGAGTGAGGCTGCCATAGATCGAGCAGCATGGAGAGCCAATGACAAAGGCTGATGCATGCAAGCATGTTGGAGCCTTCAAAAATGAAATGAAATGAAACTAATACTGTGGCTCAACATCCTTTCCAAAGCACTTCTTCATGACTGACATCAAATTCTAGCATTTACCTCTAGCATTAACCTTTTGTTACAATTGTGCATTCAGTATGGAGATACGGTGATTCTTGGTCAAGTCTGAGTAAAAAGGGCATACCAGTACAACAGAATGCAATGATATAGTGTAATATGCAAAATAAATTGTTAAGAAACAGGTTCTACAAAATCTTCTATGGGACCTACACTACAGGCCCCTGACAAATCAAGCAGTATGCACCATATTCTCATCAGTTTATGAGGCCTTGCACCACCTTGTTCTTAGCAATTTCACATTTTTATTCTCTAATGTGCCATCTACTACTCTTTAATACTGATCCAATTGGTACAAATAACATACAAGTGAATACCAATATACCATATGCAGAAACCAACTAAAGTAACAAGAATGAGATAATAAAGCCTCCTTAGCTGATGTGAATACAGGCTAACTGCATACACACCATGATATCTGCACTGATCACACTGACTGCTGAAACCATGAATTCTGCCAAATACATCAACTACAGGAAGAAGTGGTAAACAGTAAAAAATAAATCAAAATAACCATCATCATCATAATTAGGGGGTATAGAAGCACACACCCTTCATATTCCATACCCCTTGGTTCCCTTCTATCTAAACCAAATACTCTACATCACTCTGGTATCTGCTTCAGAATCATATTCTAGGTGGTTTAGCAAGTTTCTTCCTGAGTTATTTATTCTGCATATTACACCATAACATTCTCTTGCACACAAGTTATACTGTTTTAATATCACCATAAGTTTGCTTCAATGGACTGAAAATTATTATGCTGATGTGTATATACTGTAGAATAAATAATTCAGGAAGAGGTGTTACAAAATCTCTGGTGCTACTGAGAATGCGATCCACAGTCTAAAATGAAAATACTGCTAGATATCATGCTTAAATACCAGTATGGAGGTAAAGTATACAGACAACCCTCATTATATATCAGGGATAAATTCCAAAAAAATCTTAACGTGATCAACACAACTCATTCTGTAAACAGTGGGGAAATGGTACAGTCAGCATCATAAGTCCTGTCACTTCTACTTTTCTCCCCATAAACTTTGAAAATCAGTGAGGTGAATCTGCAGCAACATACACTAATGACACTGATTTGTGGCCAAATAAAATCATTAGCATTGGTTGCTGTGGATTCAATACTGATTATAAAAAAAAAAAAAAAATGCAGGAGAGACAAAAAGACCTTTCATGACAAATGTACTTTAGCTTGACAGGAAGCAATGGAACTTTATGCAATTGTTCTGTATTTACTGTGATGTAATCCAGTAAGCCCAGGACCGCTCTTTTCATTTTAATTAGCCCAAGGATATCTTTTTAATTTTATTCTTGCACGCTAATGATGATTATATTCTGGTTAGGATACCAGTTCTTGAACTGGAAGGGTTAGATATACCCTTCATAAATCCCTTCAGTAAGAGAGGCCTTTTCTAAACTTAATATAATCATTTTGTAGCACCATGAATGAACTAAAAAGGGTGCCACCTGCAAAAGAACACAAGTGTTTCTTATAACTTGGATTTACAACAATCAACTACAATGGTGTCTGATCAGTAATGATCATGGCTTAATTTTTTTTTTTTTCCAAAAGATGAACAGAGGAAGGAAAAACAAATAAAATGTAAAATTCATTCATTCATAATCCACACACAAGATTACCGGTGTCAAACAGAACACAAAGAGTTATAACTTGGACATTAGAAGGCAAACTACACTCACCGGCTTCAAACCGCCAACTACCCGGGCCCCCGGCTGCACACTGCAGGACCCTTCCGGTAACGTCACCACTCGACGTAACAGGTGTAGCAATATGCACTAACACTCGTCCTCTCTTCTTAATTTGACAAAAGATTCCAAGGACGAAGCTGGATGGTCTATTGGCGTCTGATACACACTATGTATCCAATACATAGACTTTTGTGTGAGTACCATCAACACCCGATACACACTATGCATCCAATACATAGACTTTTGTTTAATTACTATCAAGACCCAGTCTGTGGCCACATACAGATATGTGACGTCTCTTGAAGTATTTTAATCCTTCTGGTCTCGGCTGACTGCTGCACGCAGCCACTCGGTCGCGGCACCTTTCTTGGTAAGACAATCAGTCAGTTGTTGCGATGTATCCACCCAAGATACTTCATCAATCTCCCCTCGCTCCAACATGTCTTGTAATACAGTAATATCAATGCGCAACCTCCTGTCTTCTATGCTCCTACAGGAGTAAAGGGCGTCCACCAGACTCTTGTTCTCGACGAAACACTTTATTTTGATCTTTCCACATCCAGAGACCTCATGCAATATGTTGGTGAGATATACAGCAGTCTCAGCACATTCAAGCAGCGCCAACGCCTCAGCAGATAAGGTAGATTTGACGACCCTCCTGATCTTTCTTGTCTACCAGAATATAGGACATCTTGCCTCACTAGCATCTCGTAGGAAGATCACAAAACCTCCGAGACCCACTGCCTACAAGGTTGGCAAATGAGGCATCCGAAAAGCACTCTATATGACAGTCCTCGATCGGCTCCATTCTTGGAATGTACAGCTTCATGTTGTCAGTCTTCACCCCTGAAATCACCTTATTGAGTCTATGCAAATCCACTACGGTAGCTCGGTTGCTAGTCACACTCAACTCACACACATCAAGGGCAATATCTGGCCGAGTGTGTGTGGCAGTCCAGTTGAGTTGCCCAATTAATGCTCGGTACTCCATTTTCTCAGACTCGGACAGCTCTCCTGATTTTACAGCTACATGATGTCTACTCAGCGTGACTTGTGTCAAAGATGAAGCGTACTGGAATTGGTCCAGCGTTATGCTGCCATCAATGTTGGAGATGACACTGAGACCAACGTACTTGAAGGCTTTTGATTCTGAACTGCCGATGAGGAATATTTGACTCAATCGGTTTATCACTTGCCGCTCAAACTCATGTGTACCAGCCTAAAGGAAGTCGTCGACATAAATATATACAATGCCTTCGACTTTGCCACTACTGCTCCAAGAGAACAGCGCTGAATCCAGTGATGACACTTTAGCTCTGAGACTCAACAATTGATCTTTTACGCGCAGGTACCAACGTACCTAGCAGCATCACAAGGGCCGTAAACAGTCTTCTTTAGTCTCCATAACTTACCATTTGCGTATTCAGGTGGAGAATATAAATGAACAACTCTCTTATTGTCGTTACCTTGCAAGTAGGCAGCTTTCACGTCCATAGTGTGGCAATCCCATGGTTGGTGGAGGCCAAAGAAAGTGCCAAACGCACTGCTTCTTTTGAACAAGTAGGCGAGTCTTTTCGGCGATCCACTGTGTCTTCCTCAAATCCTCTTGCGACTAAGCGGACTTTAACAACAGGCTTTCCATTTTTCAGTTTTTCCGTCACAACCCATCAAACTGTTATGGCACCTTGCTCAACATCATCTACTTCCTCATACACATCATTATTCTGCCAGTTTGTAATTTCATTTTCCTTAGCACATAATACAGCCACAGAGTTGAAAAGAACAAGCATTTCTGCATCATCATCAACCACTTCCCATTCACTAAAATCCTTCTGCAAATCTATCCAATCAATGCTGCCGTCAGAGTCCCTCTTCAAATTGTAGCAGTGTTTGTACTTTCCAGTGGCTTTACCTGCCCGACTCACAATCCTTCCAGACACCAACTCTCCACTTTCTGAATGTATTCCCTTCATACGTTGACCAACAGAAACTTTGGGAGGCTGATTAACCGGAATAGAAACTGTGGGAGGCTCATCAATCGGAACCACACCATCTTCCGACTTGTCATCTGGTGGATAGTCATTCCACACTTGCGAAGAATCGCCATTAGGCTTCTCTTGGACAACATTGTTCTTCTCATCACTGCAGACACCACCTTCAACTGTAGTATCTTGCTCTGGCGCACGCGCTAGATGACACACGTGCACTCGCACGTAGACACCGCCGTGTCTCACCAGAATTTGTTTCCCATCTCTGCCTATTACAATTCCGGGACCGTGCCACTCATGACTGTCATTTCTTTTGTAGAAGACTTCGTCTCCAGTTCGGATGTCGTTAAAAGTCACTCGAACGTACTTTATGCCGCAGAGCCCAAGCCAAACATTCATCTGATTCAGTCTTTATAAACTCTTGTCTTGCTAAATGAAGAGCGTTCAAGTTGTCACTCACAATTTTCGATGGTGATGTAGGTTCCAAGGCTGGAGGATCATTTGCATACATATTAGGCAGGCCAGGGTTTTGACTAAAAACAAGTTGGTTAAGAAAAAAGCCAGCGTAGTTGGTGAGAGCATTTCTTGCCGATACTGCCCATGCCAAGGCCACATCCAATTCACACTGGCTATCAGCTATTATCTTCCTAACAATGTCACCAATGACTGCATTTTGACGCTCACAGACTCCGTTGCTCCATGGACTCTCTGCAGACGTTGTCATGATCTTGATATTGAAGGCCTCTCCCATTGCTTGCATTTCCGCACTGTTGAATTCACAACCATTGTCTGTAAGAATTTTCCCAGGTGCGCCAAACACAACAATCCAGCTCCGAAATATTCCTTTGATGATGCTGGGCGCACACTTGTCCACGATTACTATCGCATTACAATACCTGGTCGGCAAATCAACAAGGACTAAGAAATAATGCCTTCCTCAAGCTTTCAAATCCATGGCTATGGCTTCGTTAAACTTAGACGCCATGGGCAAACTGACTACGGGTCGGGGCTTGGCTTTCTTGAATCTGCAACAGACTGTACAAGCATAAGATACAGCCTTGATAGCCCGCTCCAGTTCTGAACTTTTAATCCCCACATCTGTGATTAGTTTAATTAGTTTCACCAATGTTGGGTGTCCAAATTGCCTATGAAGCTTCAAAGCCATTTTTTCTACATCACCCCCAAGAGATGCCAGCATGATTGTTTCACAAAATTCACGACCTAGTCATAAAGAAATTGGAAGCAAGTAATGGCTTGAAGATGAGGACTCCAAATTAATGATAGTTCCACAAATTGTGACCTGGTCACTTCCAAAGTTAATCAACATTTTTGCTTTTTTCATGGAATGTTTACTCAGCAGCAAGGGAATATTGCAGTTCACAACATCAGTCACGATGGCTGCACGCATATTTCCAATGTAGCAGGGCAGAGTAACATGTTTGAGGGAAGAACTGTGACACCATCAGCTAAAGTAAACGTTGAGGATGATGCTTCCTCTCTTAAAGCTTCACGTTCGTAATCAGTGAGCTCACTTAGATAGCAACTGATCCATTCAACTCCACATACAGTTGTAGAACACCCTGTGTCTAGACCAGCACATCCCTTAGATTCTTCTACTAGAGTCTGTAACTTACCTCTACTAGCAGCAGCATCCGCATAGCCCATAAATAACGACAGATGCACTGTTACAGAATTTTCTTCTCGACTGCCGTCGTTTTCGTATACATCCGGACAGTCACGTGCCCAATGAAATCTAGAATCACATACTAAACACCTCAATACCTTTCCATCAGACCCAAGTGGGTTCTGCCTCCTGCCAGTGGATGAGTGTTGGGGAATTCTAGCAGATACGGTTGAATATCGGCCACCACCACGACCTTGATCACGCACTGCACCACCCTGGAACATTCTCCGTCCTCATCGAGTACCTCTAACATAAAATGTTTCCTCACCCCCAACTTCGTCACTCCAAAATACTGGTTCGCCCTTCACCTCCCTGGCGGACACCGATGTATCGTTCTGCCCACCAATTTCACCAGCAAAAAATACGATTCAGGGCAGATTTCATGTTTTCGTATGTCACCTCAGTTATTGCGGACTTCACTAGTTGTTGCTCACTGTCTGAAAGTTTGCATGTAGCAAAGAGCATAAAAGCTATCACAGAATTTGGCAGTGCCATGTCCTGCTTCGTAAATTTGAAATAAACATGCTCAAATTCTGCCACGAACTGACGAATGTTCATATCACCGGCTCTTCTGAAGTTGTACAATTCATGAAAAGCTGCAAACTGCCGACGTCCTTTGTCCACAAGAAATAAACTGTCTAGTTTTTTCAGCAAGGTCTGAACACCATTCTCTCGTTTCAAATCAGCCACATCAATTTCCAAAGACGCCACCCTAGCTCTTCCAGACAATGACAGGCGAATAGCTAAGGCTTGCTTCTTTTTCGGTAAGTCCGTCAGTTCACACCAAATGTCGATGTCCTTCTTCCAACTCTCATAAGCAGAATCATTTTCAAGTTTTGGAGGCCAATTAGTTGAACAAGATGCCATTATGTCGGAACTAAACTCTGCTACCAGTATTAGAAGGCAAACTACCCGGGCCCCCGGCTGCACACCGCAGGACTCTTCCAGTGACGTCACCACTCGTGACGTAACAGGTGTGTGTGCGCGCACACACACACTAACAGCAATATGCACTAACATTGGATTTACAACAATAAACTACAATGGTGTCTGATCAGCAATGATCATGTCTTGATGCTTTTTTTTTTTTTTTAAATACCTCCATCCCTGTTTCCTTCCATCCTTTTCTGTCTCTGTCTTTCTTTCCTCATCCTTTTGCCTACGGGTGATTGTACACTCCCTATTCTGTCTTTAACTCCTTCATTCTTTCCTCCTTCTTCTGCCTGTGGGTGATTCTACACTGAGTGACAAGACAAATGGTTTCCTGTACACCAGGAAACCATTTACTATGCTGGTTAGAAACTATATAACCAAATTTTGGCACCTGGTGGTTTAATGGGTAATTACGGCTCTCCAATCGGATTGAGCCGGTGAAGGTTTGTATCCATGGGGTGGTTGGGGTTTACTGCTCACATAATGCCACTCAGGGATGAGTGAAGCTGGTCACTCTCATCTTAAATGTCAGGACCAATTTGCCTAACCCTGGGCTCCTATGCTCCTCGAGGGGAAATGTAGGATTGGATGATGAATGAATGAATGAATGAAAAATACAAAAGATGTGGTAGGTGGGGGCACTCACCATTCACTCACCCGATGTAGTGCTGCTCTCGGGTGTCTGCCCTTTCCTCTCCTCCTTCCTTCCCCTCTTCTGTCTTTCTTTACCTCATTCTTTCCTTGTCCTTCTGCCTACGGGTGACTTTATACTCCCTCTTCCGTCTTTCCTCCATTCTTTCCTCTTCTTCTGCTTATGGGTGACTCTACACTGAGTGACAAGCCAAATGATTTCCTGTACACCAGGAAACCATTTACTATGCTAGGTGGTAACCATATAACCAAATTATGGCACCTGGTGGTTTAGTGGGTAATTATGGCACTCCAGTCAGATTGAACTGGTGAAGGTTTATATCCAAGGGGTGGTTGGGGTTTGCTGCTGATGTTATGCCACTCAGGGATGAGTGAGGCTGGTCACTCTCATCTTAAATGTTAGGACCAACTTGCCTAGCTCCAGGTTCCTATGCTCCTCATGGGGCAATGTAGGATTGGATGATGGATGGATGGATGAACAGAGGAAAAAAAACAAACAAAATGTAAAAAATAATAAAATAACCCATACACCAGATTACTGGTGTCCTCCGTTCATTATAAATATGTAACAACTGGATTTGAACTGCTCTAAGTTGAAGTTTTTGGGGAAACTATTTTGGGGAAGTGAGTTCCAAAGACAAGCAATTCACTGAATAGCAGTAATCCCTCCATTATCCGACATAATAGAGCCAAAGGCATGTCCGGATATTGGTCTTGTCCGGATATTGGTCTTGTCCGAATATTGGCCCTGAAGCTTCAGCACTGGTCATTCATGACCCTAACCTAACGTAACCTAAATCAGAAAACCACCTACCTACCTCCCTACCAGACATGCACAGCACTTATTTAAGTTCCCTTTCACATAAATAATGCACACAAAGCATGAATTAACTGAATTTTAACCAAAAAATGATGATTTAGAGGTGAGTAAGGCATAGGTGCTCATAACTTGCCAGCAAGTGTAAGTATCAGACATGGAAATCACTATGAAAATCACCCTTTCTCACACCATATGCATTAAATAATGGACACAAAGCATGAATTCATTGAATTTTAACCCAAAAATGATGATTTTGAGGTAAGTAAGGCATAGATGTTCATGACTTGGCAGCTTAGTGTAAATAAGTATCGGACGTGGCAATCACTATGAAAATCATCATTTCTCACATCTTATGCACTAAAATATGGGATACAAAGCATCAGATAAATAAACTGTTACCAGAAAAAGAATTAGGTATGGCAAAGGTGTTCACTGTTCACCAACAGCACCAGTCATTCTTGACCCTAACCTAACCTAACCTAAATCAGAAAACCACCTACCTACCTCCCTCCCGGACATGCATAGCACTTAATTAAGACCCCATTCACATAAATAATTGGCACAAACCATGAATTAATCAAATTTTAACCCAAAAATGATGAATTTGAGGTGAGTAAGGCAGGGGTGTTCACGAGTTGGCAGCTTAGTGTAAGTAAGTATCAGACATGGCTATCACTATGAAAATCATCATTTCTCATATCTTATGCACTAAAATACGGGATACAAAGCATCAAATAAATAAACTGTTACCAGAAAAAGAGTTAGGTATTGCACAGGTGTTCACTGTTCACCAACAGCACCGGTCATTCTTGACCCTAACCTAACCTAACCTAAATCAGAAAACCACCTACCTACCTCCCTCCTGGACATGCATAGCACTTAATGAAGACCCCATTTACATAAATAATTGGCACAAAGCATGAATTAATCGAAGTTTAACCCAAAAATGATGATTTTGAGGTGAGTAAGGCAGACATGATTATTACTGAGAAAATCACCTTTTCACAGCCTATGCACTCAAATATGGAACACAAAGCATGAAGTAAATAAAATGTAACCAAAAAAATTATGATTTAGAGGTGTGTGGGGCAAAAATGTTCACCAGTTGACTAGATAGTGAACGTATGTAAGAGACATGGTAATCACTGAGAAAATCACCTCTTTCACAGCCTGCACTCAAATATGGGACACAAAGCATGAAGTAAATAAAATGTAACCAAAGAATGAGGATTTAGAAATGATTATGGAAAATATTTAGCAGTTGACAATGTTTACTTACAGTCCATGATTGTTGTTTACCCTCATCTCTAAGGTTTTTACAGTGGTCATAATTGCTCTTGAAGCATGTCCAGTAATCCAGTGTTTAACTACACTTAATCCTTAGCACTGTGACTTTTGATTATTTAAACAAGAACGAAAATACCACAAACGAGCGGACAGCCATCTTCACGGGAGTTGAGACAGAACTAGTAGGATGGAGACTGAACGGAAAGGGAGCTAGTCGGACTAGCGCGGGCGGGAAATTCAAACTGACGCGGTCGGATTTTTTTTTTTTTTTTTTTTCAATTTGGGGGTTTCGGCCATCAGCCCACGATGTCCGAATAGTGAGGTGTCCGGATAGT
>JAGKTI010021242.1:0-15850 GCA_018397915.1 Birgus latro | reverse complement strand
GACAGTCATGAGTGGCATGGTCCTGGAATTGTAATAGGCAGAGATGGGAAACAAATTCTGGTGAGACACGGCGGTGTATACGTGCGAGTGCACGTATGTCGTCTAGCGCGAGCGCCAGAGCAAGATACTACAGTTGAAAGTGATGTCAGCAGTGATGAGATGAAAAATGTTGTCCAGGAGAAGCTTAATGACGATCCTACGCAAGTGTTAAATGACTATCCACCAGATGACGAGTCGGAAGATGGTGCGGTCCCAGTCGATGAGCCTCCCACAGTTTCTGTTCCGATTAATCAGCTTCCCAAAGTTTCTGTTGGTCAACGTATAAAGGGAATACATTCAGAAAGTGGAGAGATGGTGTCTGGTAGGATTATAAGTCGGGCAGGTAAAGCCACTGGAAAGTATAAACACTGCTATAATTTGAAGAGGGACTCTGATGGCAGCATTGATTGGATAGATTTGGAGAAGGATCTTAGCGAATGGGAAGTGGTTGACGATGACACAGAAATGCTTGTTCTTTTCAACTCTGAAGCTGTATTATGTGCTAAGGAAAATGAAATTACAAATTGGCAGAATAATGATGTGTATGAGGAAGTAGATGATGTTGGGCAAGGTGCCATAACGGTTCGATGGGTTGTGACAGAAAAACTGAAAAATGGAAAGCCTATTGTTAAGGCCCGCTTAGTCGCCAGAGGATTTGAGGAAGACACAGTGGATCTCCGAAAAGACTCGCCTACTTGTTCAAAGGAAGCAATGCGTTTGGCACTTTCTTTGGCCTCCACCAACCAGTGGGACTGCCACACTATGGATGTGAAAGCTGCCTACCTGCAAGGTAACGACATTGAGAGAGTTGTTCATTTACGTCCTCCGCCTGAATATGCAAATGGTAAGTTATGGAGACTAAAGAAAACTGTTTACGGCCTTTGTGATGCTGCTAGGCATTGGTATCTGCGCGTAAAAGATCAGTTGTTGAGTCTCGGAGCTAAAGTATCATCACTGGATTCAGCGCTGTTCTCTTGGAGCAATGGTGGCAAAGTCGAAGGCATTGTATGCATCTACGTCGACGACTTCCTTTGGGCTGGTACACATGAGTTTGAACAGCAAGTGATAAATCGGTTGAGTCAAATATTCCTCATCGGCAGTTCAGAATCAAAAGCCTTCAAATACGTTGGTCTCAATGTCATCTCCAACATCGATGGCAGCATAACGCTCGACCAATTCCTGTATGCTTCATCCTTGAAACCAGTCACGCTGAGTAAACATCGTGCAGCAGTAAAATCAGGGGAGCTGTCCGAGTCTGAGAAAATGGAGTACCGAGCATTAATTGGGCAACTCAATTGGATTGCCACATACACTCGGCCAGATACTGCCTTTGATGCGTGTGAGTTGAGCGTGAATAGCAACCGAGCTACCGTAGCGGATTTGCTTAGACTCAATAAGGTGATCTCAAGGGTAAAGACTGACAACATGAAGCTATACATTCCAAGAATGGGGCCGATTGAGGACTGTCATATGGAGTGCTTTTCGGATGCCTCATTTGCCAACCTTGTAGGCAATGGATCTCAGGGAAGTTTTGTGATCCTCCTACGAGATGCTAGTGAGGCAAGATGTCCTATATTTTGGCAGACAAGGAAGATCAGGAGGGTCGTCAAATCTACCTTATCTGCTGAGGCGTTGGCGCTGCTTGAATGTGCTGAAACTGCTGTATATCTCTCCAACATATTGCGTGAGGTTTCTGGATGTGGAAAGATCAAAATAGTGTTTCGTCGACAACAAGAGTCTGGTGGACGCCCTTTACTCCTGTAAGAGCGTAGAAGACAGGAGATTGCGCATTGATATTGCTGTGTTGCGGGGTGAGATTGATGAGGTATCCTGGGTGGATACATCACAACAACTGGCTGATTGTCTCACCAAGAAAGGTGCCTCGACCGAGCGACTGCGTGCAGCAGTCAGCTGAGACTAGAAAGTTTATAATACTTTAAGAGACATCACATATCTGTATGTGGTCACAGACTGGGTCTTGATAGTTATTAAACAAAAGTCTATGTATTGGATACATAGTGTGCATCAGACGCAAATAGACTATCCAGCTTCGTCTTTGGAATCTTCTGTCAAATTAAGAAGAGAGGACGAGAGTGTTAGTGTGTGTGCGCACGCACACATCTAAGTCACGAGTGATGACGTCATCGGAAGGTTCCTGTGGTATGCAACCAGGAGCCTTGGCTGTTCACGTCGTGACGCCAGTGAGTGTGGTTGTCTAGTTCCAACAAAAACGATGTTAGTCTGAAGAGGAACTGATGACACACTATGATGCACTTGTCAGTATTGGTCTGAAGGGATGCCAATTTGGCAATTCTGGACAAAAATGTTCACCAAAAATTATGTGTTAGCATGAAATGCATCAATATTTGGTGCATCATAGGGAAGGGTGTCTATTTCCAGGCCAACACTCTCAAACACTCGGCATTCGCTCGGTTTTCAGTTCGGGGGGGGGGGGATTTTTGGCGATTTACTCGAAAACTTTTGGTCGTATCAGAATGCCGACAACACCTTGTGAAAGCTCGCGAAATTCTGCATCTAGATATATGCTTAGCTCCTGCATTATGCAGGCAGAATTTTGTGCAAGAGTGTAGGGCATTTATTTTCACTGTTGAACAACAGTCTTCTCACCTCATTATGGTACTTTCACAGTACTTTTACACAACAATTTTGTGTGTTTTTATTAGCTTACCATATAGTATAAACAAGATGGAAGATGATGGTATATAATTTATAGCATTATAACAAATTCCTGGGGCAAATAAAATACAAGAGAATGTTTTCCTGTGTGCATGAGTCCAGCCTGCCCTCATGGCATTTTCTCTAATCATGCCACACACACCTACAGAAAACTTACAGTGCATGAGGGGGTTAAAATACAATTTCCTTCTGTTTTAATCACTTTAACCCCTTAATGTGCACCATGCTTCAAGTCACAGTGTAGTATATACGGTACTAATATCCTTATACTTCATTAACCCGCCCCGTCCCCCCGACGTACAATGCACGTCACACCCTAACCCGTCTCTCACTCCCCCCGACGTGCATCCTACGTCAGTCAATTGCAAGGCCCGTCGTTTGCACATTTTTCAAGATTCGAGGGTGATTTTTGGTAGGTGTGGGAGACCTTCCTCTAACCCCAGCCAGGCAGCAACACTGCCTGACCCTGTGCAACCCCCCCCAGGTCCACCATTTTCTCGCAACTCACCTGTTAGCAGTGACCTGGCCAGCAAAATACATGTAGCACCACGGTCTCTCCAATGACAAAATTCAAGGCAAAAGTGATTCCTGATGTGAAGGACAAAGATTACATGGCACCAGAGTTAGTAATGAACAGAAGTAATGAGGAGGTAACATCGCCAAGGTAGGTGCGATATGTTGATGTGTTTGGTAAGGGGACATCGCTTATTATCACCTATATTATTGTGTGAAAAGCATTATACTCTTGTACTACATATAAATTCGTACCAAATAAATAAATATCTACGAGGCTGTGTGCTTTTCGTTGTTTCCCTCGCATAGGGAGCGTCTTTTATGGAGCGTGGCGTCACAGAACCTGGTATTCAGGTGAGGGATCCCTTACTTGTTTAGGATATTTTCACTTCAGGTGAGCGCTTTCTCACTGAATTTTCAATGTTTCTCGCAAAAAGCGAATGTTTGAGCCAAAAAAAGGCAAGTTAAAAATTGGTCGGGTTCTGAGGGTGGGTTGGGTAAAAAAAAATGCGGTTGGGACGGGGCAGGTTAATGAACCTGACAATACAAAAACTTACCCTATTGGATTGCAACCACTGACTGATGACTTCCACAATGGCTCAGATCTGGGGAGTCCTGACTACCTGACCTTTTAATTTGGAAGCCCCAGTTAAAATTTCTTGAAGTCACATACATGTCTTGCACTGTATGGACATTTTTTACATTTCACACTGAAACCTGCAGCCATAATAGGATTGATACCTTGTTTTAATTACAATCATTAGGTATATACAGTACATATGTTGTTTAGTTGTGCACAAGTTCTGTGTATTGTTTTATCATATGATGTTTACTGCAATAAACATGTCTGAATTACAATCCTTCTGACTGCAATGTCTGCAACTAACAGAAAAGAAAACATGTCACAGTGTTTTCATTTCAGTAATGTAATTCTTCATGATATATGGCTGCACGTAGCTCATAACTTCACAGATTATTCTTGTAAAATAACTGATATACGGAATTTCCATGAGTTCTTCAATAGTAAATCTTACTCACAGTTTGCTAATACAATTGTTAATTACTGCTGTTAATAAGGTATAATGCCAAATTAAAATCTGATTTTGACAGTAATTAGTGGAAGCAAACTAAGAAAAACACTCACTTGGACATTTCAAAATCCCAAAATACAGTTTCTGCACAAACACTCTGATCTCTGCCAAAAAGCTGACAAGAGATGCATGTGCCAAAATCTGTCTATAAACCAGTTCAAACTGCCCCCAGTGTCTGTCAATTTATGTGGACTCAGCAAAAATTGTTAAGCTGCAATTACACTACATGCAGCCTTGATATCACATAAGGAATTGGTCATTTAATACACAGCATGGTACAAACTGCGATATCATTTTGGGTGTACATTCTGGAATTTGGGAGTTACCAGGGCTTCACTGATTATGAAATTGGACTTACGGCTGCATTTTTTTTACATAATATATGACAACGGGTCCACTAACAGAAGCCCTGCTGAAGATGAGAGTTGCTCAAGAGTTAACATCTACAACTCTGGCAAGTGGATATGTAAGTGAAATGTAATTTTTGGAACTTAGTTTTCAGGGTGCAGTGCAATGCTGGTTTGGGTTCATGCCTTGCAGGTGCATTGTGATGCAGGTGCAGGTACATGCCTTGTGGATGCATTGTGATGCAGGTTTGGGTTCATGCCTTGAGGGTGCGTTGTGATGCAGGTTCGGGTTTCATGCCTTATGAGTGTGTTGTGATGCTGGTTCGGGTTCATGCCTTGCGGGTGCGTTGTGATGCAGGTTCAGGTTCATGCCTTGTGGGTGCGTTGTGATGCAGGTTCGGGTTCATGCCTTGCTGGTGCAATGCGACGCTGGTTTAGGTTCATGCCTTGTGGGTGCAGTCTGAGGCAGGTTCGGGTTCAAGCCTTGCAGGCCCACTGTGAATGCAGTTTGTCACGCAATTGTGGTGTGAGTGCTGGTACAAGAATTTAAACTATGTGAATGCAAAGTGCGTGTAGCTGCAACAGTGTGGGTGTGATGTGAGTGCAGATTCAAATTACTGACACTGCACAGAGCTCTGCTATCCACTCACATGATGTAGTGCAACTTTAAGGTAACTACAGCGAGTTGCAAACCACACAAACCATTTATTGTGATCCAGGACACCATTATCTACATAAAGTAGTAACAATATAACCAAAAGCAAACATGGTGGTCCAAAGGGTTATAGAACTGCAACAGGATGGGGCCCATTAAGGTTTCCATGAAGGGTTTGTTGGGGTTTACTGTTCACATAATGCTACTCAGGAAAGAGTAAGGTTAGTAAGTCACCTTAAATGTCAGAAATGAGTTGCCCAGCCCTGGGTCCCTAGGTTCTTGATGATGAAAAAAAAGGGTCCGATTGAAATAATAATAATAATTTACTATAAGCTGGTTGGGCTATGTGTGGGTCTTCTTGTCTATTCCTCAGTTCAGCCTATCCCAGCTTTAATATAAGATTCCATTAAATCAGCTTTTGTTTTTAAGTTATGTTGGTTTGGTATAATTTAGGATTATTTTCTCTCATTTCTAGTAAATGCAGAAACTTGCCTTGATTGTCATCCCCGGCAAAATATCCACTAAATTTTGGCAAGTACATTTACTGTACTTTCAATTTCCGCGTGCAAACATGTCTTTAAGTAATTCATGAGATATGGCTGGTAAAAGTATTACATATAATGCCTTACACTAGCACCGAGCAATACAAAGCTTTAAATAATTCATGATATATGGCTGGTAAAAGTATTACATACAATGCCTTACACTAGCACCGAGCAATACAAAGTGGGTTACAGCACGTGGTGTACCTGGAAGCCCTTTGTTTACGTAGCCAATGTAGATTTAAAATCCCCCTAAACACACGATTTAAATTACCATGTCTTTTTCTGATTTATATCTAATTCTCTGGTTTCCCACTCCATCAGTATAGTCTCTGACATCTATATTTCACAATTCTACACACGCCGACAATGCATACACTAATAAAATCACATAAATAGAAAAAAGACCCATTCTCCCATATTTGTGATGCAAGCCTAAAGGTATCTACGGAATTAATTTCTTATATCCTATTTGCAGGTACCCAACTGCATCAGCAGAGTCTCTGATATTTCAACATATTAATTTTATACTTGCAGACAATGGCTAAGTTCAAAGAACCACACAAAGAATGAAAAATTACCTTGTCGTCTACCACCTACAAGACCACAAAATCCACCGGCGAGAGTTGGCAACTTAGCGTATTCAAAAAAAAATATATACACGATTACATAATACAATGGTATACAATTGCTCTTTGCCTTACCTAACGACTGCGATATTTTTTATGAGCCATTCTGGCTAAAAGGTTATTTTCTCAAGTTACTAAACTTTATCAGTGAACATTCATTTAAAGCCCGTATGGTACAACCCACACGGTGCACCCGATGCGCTTTTGTTTACCTTGGGAATGCAGAGATTTAAAAGTTCCTTGACCAAACTATTTAAAGGACAATGCCACCTCCACTTACATCTAATTAACAGCTTTCTCAATATATCACTATAGTATCTGACACATATACTTCACAATTTTAAACGCGCCGACAATGCATAAACTCACTAAATCTCAAACATGAGATAGTCCATTATCGAAGATGGTCACAAAGACGAACGCCTCTACGTATCTAAGGTGTTAATTCTAGTTACGTCTTATTTGCAAGCATCCCGCTATATCACCATAATCTCTGATATTTCAATTTCATAATTTTATACATACAAACAATGGTTAAGCCAACAAAACCCAATTATTGAATGAAAACTTACCACCTTCGTCGCAACCCAACCGTCCCACCACAACGTGTTCCTCCGCCTTGAGATGGCGTGACGTGGCGTCCTCTTAAATCTACACATCAGATTACACAGTCCTTACAATGGAAAACGATTGCTCTTAACCTTATCCTATGGCTTCGAAAAATTTTATGAGCCATTCTGACTAAAAAGGTACTTTCTTAATCGCTCGGTTACGGCGCTGTAAATACAACATGCAGATTACTGAGATGCATGTCCGGGGAGCCAAAAATCCCTCCCAACATAAATTTTAAAAACAACGATTAAGCCGTACGCCAGGCTTTTTATAAATAAGACGTATTGCCAAACAATCCATGAATAATAGCTCAGTTTACGCTGGGAATAACAGACGGAGTTAGAGACTTCATTAACTCCCTTCGGTCGACTGTATACCCGCCCATATTTGAAGTCTAGTGAAGCATAGCGGCCGAACTGTGATGGAGTAGCTACGTCTGTGCTCTGAATACCAACTACTTCGCTCATGTGTTCTCATATATAGTACACAGGGGGTGGATGAGCACGCTATTTATGGCAGGATCGTGATGTGCGTGGAATATCGTACCTGGGGGAGGCTAATGATAAGAATCTGCTTAATATTCCACGGCTGATCGGCCAGTCGTTGTCTATAGATCATTTTCAAGGATTTCTGCGTAATTGACAACAAGCTTGGTAAATGAGAGTACAGAAGCGTAATGAGCACTAGAGCACGTACTGCCTTTGAAAGTATAATAAGTTCCTGGTTTATCTTGCAAGGCTAATGGAAGGAGCTAATGATTGTACGTTAGCAGGTATGAGGTCGGAGCCATCTCTCCTGCTACGATAATTCCTTGACCATATACACTGTTATGTGACCATTTCCAACACTCGTCATCATCATCATCATTTTAACTCCACATCCACTTGCATACATGAGGTGGTTAGCGTCCGCTGATATGAGAAAGGAATACAAAATATTATGTGCTAACATCAGAGGCCTGTGAAATTGATCACTCCATTCACTCAACACTCAAGGCTTAAGTACAAAAAAAAAAGCTAATACATCCACCAAATTCTGTCACATTCAGTTAAAATGACCACAATCACAACCACATTCATTACAACTACACACCTCAATTATTTAAACAATCACACCAACACACACTGAATTAAAAGGGTCCTTACAACCACCTAGCACAACAAACATCATCATCATCATCATCCAGAGATATATATATACAATTCATCATAGCAGTTACATCAAAACCATATCTTGTTACCACCATAACTACCAATATCCCACCTACTTGTAAATGACCACCATCAACAATCATTTCCCTTACTACCACAGCCATAACCTCCACTGCCATCGCCATCAACCACAACTACTTACACCATCACAACTCACCACTACCAGAACATCATCACCACCATCGCAACCACCACCACCCACTATCACAACCACTACCACAACTGCCATTATCACCACCACACCCACCACCACATCCACCATCAATAACCCAACACAGCTAACACAGCCACCACCACCTCTACCTCCACTCCAGCGTTCCACCTCTACCACAGCAACTAATACTTCATCCACCACCAAACTTTCATAGCTACCACAACTACCACCATCACAACCCCATCTCTACCATGTTCCATCACAACCACCACCATTAATTCTAGAAACCTACCATTACCATACCATCAAAACCCATTCCCTACCAGGATTGCAAACAGCTACTACCACCACCACAACCATAACTACCACCATTACCAGCAACCAAATCCACCACCAGCACCACCACAACCACAACCACAACTACCACCACTACCACGAACCAAATCTACCACCACCACCAACACCACAACCAACTACCACAGCAACTACCACCATCCCATCCAGTATGCAAGTGGTAGGGATGGTGGTTGATGCTGGTGGTTGTGAGGAGTGGTTACTGCACTACTAGAATACCAGATGATTCTCTCTCTCTCTCTCTCCAAGATTAGAGAGAGAGAGAGAGAGAGAGAGAGAGAGAGAGAGAGAAATGCAAGGTACAGTATTTAAATCCATGGTACAGTATTTACATGAAGTTATATTTAGATGTTCTATTTTTGGCCATGATGGGTTTCTGTTGTTCATATTTTAACCCATTCACGGTCAGGATAACTCTAGTACCCTATTCCAGCTCTTATAACTCACTCTTGGAAATTAGCCCCTTCAGCCAGACGACCGCTCTAATAACCTAAATAAATCGCTTGCAGGAAAGCATTACACCCACAAGTCCTCTGCCTTTCATAGTGACAGCTTCTAACCACTTCACTCTGAGGACGGTGCTGAAGAGGGGCCTTCATGTGGTGGCTCCAATATGAGACTGGGCGGTGGAGCTGTCTGGCTATACATACGTCCCTCAACCCCCTCCCTATCCCCTGAAAAGAGGATGGTGGACTGAGGACGATGGGCAACTTTAGCCTGCAGTCCACCGGGTTCACGTTCATATGAGCCAGGGGTTGTCGGAAGACCGAGGATGGGACGGGAGGACAGGTGAAGAGGTATATGAGTGACGTGGAGGGGGAGACCGAGGATGGGACGGGAGGACGGGTGAAGAGGTATATGAGTGACGTGGAGGGGGAGACCGAGGATGGGATGGGAGCCTAAATGGAGAGGTATATGAGTGACGTGGAGGGGGAGACCGAGGATGAGATGGGAGGATGGGTGGAGAAGAACGAGCAGAGTGAAAAAGGGTGTGAGTTGAAGGGAGGACAGTCTGACGGCGGAGCACGGGGTGACGGAGGTGACTCATCTGTGGCCATCTCTTCCACGACTAAGATAGATAGACAGACAAACAGACAGATAGATACGGATAGATTGACTGACACTCATAGATGGATAGGAGTGATAGTTGATAATAAAGCCGTAACAGCCTATCTCCTGTACCTCGCCTACGCATCCATCCAGCCAATCACCATTCCACATAGGGCATTGGGAGACAGCACTTCACTATGCCCTCCCCAGCATAACTACACACTTAACGATGAACAGTGGAGAGGGCAGGACATGAACGCTAAACGAGTGCCATTAGCCGAGGTACTGAGAGGCAGTGTGTGTGTGTGTGTGTGTGTGTGTGTGTGTGTGTGTGTGTGTGTGTGTGTGTGTGTGTGTGTGCGTGTTAAAGGTGTATAAAATGTCAAGAACGAATGGACTCTATATTCGAAGCCAAAGGGTCTAATTAGTCACTATAATCAAAGTATTCGTTAATGATCAGATTATTAATTAAGGTGTTAAGCTTATTAATGATCATAAGGTTCAACTGTGGCGTTTTTTTTCTTTTTTACTCTCCCCCTCCCCCTCCCCCTCCCAACTCTACGTGCTCTTCCGTTTCCTCCACTTCCCTCCCCTACTTCCTCTCCTCCTCCCCGTGTTTTCTCGAGATTAACCCCTCAGCTCCTCATCAAGATGGCAGAAACAGAAGGCTGGCACTACTTTATATAATTCTAAAAATATCTGTCACATCAAATCCATCCCATTCACCATATCGATAAACTTTTTCTCCCCTTCCTTCTTTTCTTTAATCCACTCACTGGCAATTCTATTCGCCTCAGCAACCTTATTGAGAGCATTAAAAACCTCTACTTACCCCTTCCCTATGATGATTTTTAAATATCTCGTCAGTATTCATCACGCTATATTCCTGGAAGAACGTCTATTGCATGTTTTTCCATTCCACCTTCCTGTACCAAACTGACCCCCATTCAATATGACGGCGTTTTTGTATTCTTATTATCCCCACACTGTATTAATCAATTTAGGAATGGTCCATCATGCTGAAGGGAACTAGAAATTCAGTAATCCTTTCTGTACACTGAACCTTTGTTTCTTAATTCTTGGTACCTCCAGACGCTTTTATTAGTATAGATATCCTGATGACCTTTGACCTTAAAACACTATGTCCTCTTACTCCGTCTCTATGAATCATTCAAGTATATAGTTCTCTTTCCATCTCCTCAGACGCCATCTCAATCCCATCATAAGGTTCCTTGAGTCTAAATATGCTCTCCATTTTTCGTCCCCTTGCCCACTTAGACAAACATACACTGTTTTTACGAGGCTGGCGTTTTTCTTTTCTTTCTCTTATTTCTCTTGTTTTTCTCCACCCCCCTGGTGTAAATTTAGAAACATTATAGCATCATGAAGTATCCCGTTGCACATAAGTACCAGCAAATAGAAGATGAAGGGAGTAATGTCCTTTAAAAGTGTAATGTTTTCTGGGGGTTATGTTTATCAGGGCTACCAACCTCAGTAATCCAATTTATTTTAAACATCTATGGCCCTACTGCAAAAGTGTGGCTGTACTTTGAAGTCTACACTTTTTTCCCAGATAGTCTTATGTTCGTAGTATATGACAACAACGCGTAAAATAAGTGAAACAATTATCTTATTGATAAATTTACTCGTACGGTTGACACGTCTGGTGTGACGTCACCACCCGCGCTCCTATCACATTTCGCCTCCTCTAACAACCCCCTACTACTTATTATTAACGTCGCTTTTCGTTAGTTCAATTTAGAAATATGTCGGTGGGTGAATGTTGCTCAAGGGCGACAGGAAGTGGCACAGTGAGCCTCATAAAACGGTGTAGGCTTATGGAAGTACCGGTTAGCGGGGGCCAGTGGTTGTTTGTGGCGTTGGTATAAATTTATGTTGGTTAAGAAATGTTTTATTATTTCGCTCTTACAGACTGCATGCAGGCTATGTGACCCGTCGCTAAGTATATGAAGTATCTCTCTCTCTCTCTCTCTCTCTCTCTCTCTCTCTCAAGGAAGAATGAAGAAATCGGAGGATTATTTCGCTTATGAGCTTTAAAAATATACGGATCTTAATACCACATAATTAGGAGTTAAACACATTACTAACAAACTGATATACGCAAACTCTTTTTCTCCCTCACTGCAGTCTCTTAAAGGGTTGAATACAATGATCAGGTAGTAACAATGAATAGAACACGAATTTTCCACGATGCTGAACAGGTCATATGTAACTCCTTCCCAATGAGAATAAAATCGTCTGGAAGTAGCACGACTGAATGACGTCATAATCGTTCACTTATTTTCCAGTTGTTAAACCCGTACCGTAATGTGTATTCTGCTTGTATTTTTATTTTTATTTTTTTTACCACTAAGCATCTCACCTCAGCACTCATAAGTTGCTCATAAAATTTGTTTGTATTTTATCTTTAGTTTAATTTAAGCTCAACTAATCTCACCCCAACACTGATAACTCATAATATCTGTTTGTATTTTTTATAAGCTCAATTAATCTCACCCCAACACTGATATTAAGATACTCATAAATACTTAAAGTTTTATTAACCTAACGTTACTTGATATCAGATGTTCACCTTACTTACTGTTATCTTATTCTGCGACTATGATATACGTATACTGTTATCGTAAAGTGGATAAGTTCCCACAGGTTATTATCAGAAATCAACTTGCTTTTTCTGTCCCACTTTTTTTTTTCATTCTGGTTGGGTAGTGTTTATTAGCTTTTTTAAAAATTAAGATAAACACACACACACACAAAGTAAATTAAGTGCAAAAAAAGTATATAATTCCATCGGCAGGCCTAATTCGGCGGCCATGACGGAAGAAACGTGTGGAGTAAAACAAAGGAACAATAGGGTAGCCATTAGTGCGGCCATGTTCCGCGATCACGTCACACGCCAACACGGAACACCTCTTATACTTCTTAGCCAAACAGGTGCAAGGAACCGACTCTCTAGGTTATTTAATTACGGAACACCTCTTAGTGGAACATGTATTGGGGACGAAGAGACAAGGTTTCTTAATTTTATTGCCTTTCCTAACAAGAATTAAGGTTGATAAGAAGTATCGTTACGTAACACTAAAGTCGCCACCACTCGAGGCGACATTAAAACACACATACACACAATTTCGCTAACAATACAGGCCTAGCTCTAGTATAAACGAACCATAAAACACACACACACACACACACACACACACACACACACACACATTTCACTAACATGCATAAACCCAAGACCAAACTAAACCGATTACCTACAAAATCACAATAAATACACACTGGCGATTGAGAGACAGACAGCGACAGTATTACAATGCCGACTTCAGTATTCTCTCTCTGTTATGATGGAGATTAAACGTACAGAGCTATTTTATCTCTGAATATTTTACAGGAGTACAATGGGTATAAAATTAACGCAGACCAAAATACCCGTAGCACAAAAAGTCCACCGAAGTAGCTAAAATGGATAAATCAGCATATAAAAAGAAATCTGAAAATAATACACACATAAGTACAAATATATATAGTAATTTAAATAAGATAAATACATAAGTACTGAACACATGTGGTAAAGTCGTAAAAGCGGGTGTACAGAATTTCAATATAAACAGATAAATATAGTTCCTACAGGATTAAATTACACACATACACACAAATTTCTTCCTTCTTCCAGTACCATCACCAACCAACACGGCCTCCCGTCACAATGATCCACTCCCACTCCTCTTCCTCCTCCCCATCCAAAACTCCCCTCTCCCCACCCTACAGCACTCCCACTCCTCCCCCCCCTCCCTAACCCACCCTGACAGCTCCCTAATAGATACATTCCTAGGTGGGGCCTGTCTACCTGGGGGCGCAGTGGGGGGTGGGGTGGTACTGCCCCTTTGCCCTCAGTACCCATGTGAAAGTGACCAGATTTTTTTCCCTCCCTTTGTGTTGGCGCGAATTTGTCGGCGGGGAAAAAAAAAAAAAAAAAAAAGAGGGAAGTCAAATACAAAGGAATTATGTTTTATCAGCGCTATGAAAAAAAAAAACTTACAACAGAGATGATGATCATAATGATGACGGTAGTAGTAGTAGTAGTAGTAGTAGTAGTAGTTGTTGTTGTTGTTGTTGTTGTTGTTGTTGTAATAATGATGATGAGTCAATTATATCAACGTCGTTCCATATTTTCCACTTCACTCAACACATCGCAAACACCCAGGCCAATCAGAACACAGATCCTCTCCTTATCTCCTACTTCGGGCATTCTGATTGGCCGGCAGTGCTTCTCGGTGGGGGGAGAAGGGGGATACCTGGAGAAGTAAGCCTCTTGAAGCCCATCTCTGAAGTTAATGAGGCCTACGGTTAAATTACACGAGGATATTTACTCAAGCAGTCAGTCATGAAGGAAAATAATAACCAGGAGTGGCCAACAGATCACGTCATGGGATAAAATGCTTTCCCACGCCCACTGACAGATTATGAGGTGAACAGAAGAGACGGGAAGGGAAGGGAAGGGAGGAGAGAAAAGCGAAAACAGACGAGAAGTGTGTCAGAATGTGTCAATATGTGTGTGGTCTAAGATATGAGACATTTGAGGCGAAAATAATTACTGTGCGTCATCAATTTTTAGCGTTTATAGCCTATTCGACTGAGGATATACTAAAGATTAAACTTCATTGACGCACTTCGTACTACAGGGAATTATATACCTAAGATTTCATAACAATGCAGTAGTTTCCTCCGACTTTTGCTTATGTCATTATCGATGCCTAATTTTTCACGTTCATCGTAAGTCAAATTCCTGAAACTAACTCCATCGAAGAAATTTAAAGTTGACAGAAATAAAGTTTGAGATACACTGATATTGCAATTACTGGTAATTTTACCTAAAAATAATAATTTTCCGTTGACTGGGGCTGGAGATTCAGACCCAACCTGTCGAAGAAGAGGAAGAAGAAAAAGAAGAAAATTAAAAGAAGAAGATGGAGAAGAAAAGAAATAATGCTATTTACTCACATTTTTCCTAGCAAAATTGAATTTATCACCATAGTGTTGTACCATACCTGTTTCTTTTCCAATGTGGCCACTATGCTAGCGTGCCCAGACCCCCGCAGTCCCGCCCCTCGGTAAAGAAGCATCATTTTTGTCTAACACCTGAATGAATGGAACTACTACTATTTTCCCCGCCATATTTCGAAGTGTTACTGTACTGCGTTACACCTATTGTCTTTCTTTTCATGTATTTAAAACCACTATGCTAGCCTGCCCCAGCCCCGCCCCGAGGTAAAGAAGCCACATTTCCTGCCCCAACACCCGACACCGCTAATGAAGAGGCACAAGACAGCGACCGGCCCGGAGCTACGACTGAGCCTGACCAGGAAGCCTTTAATATTTAGCTGCTGTGAACGCGAATAACTTATTTTATATATATCTGAATTATTTCAGTAAACTGACAGATATTCTGCATGTCGAAGTTGAAGAAAGGGTATATATATATTTCGTGTTAATCCCTTTGCTGGACACACTATATTAAGGTAAGAAGGATATTACAGAGCTGAGAGAAGTCCTTGCAGTCTGAGGGTTCTTGACTATCATGACTGAAACACTTACGGAAATTAAAATCATAAAATCAGCTTGTCAACATTATTCCAAGCACAGTATTGCAAATTATTTTCATGTACCCTCAAGCTATTAAGAAAAATAATTAATAGTATCACAGTGAAATTCTTTATCAATTCTGTAAGGTAGATCGTCTTACACTGAAGCAAATCGGGCATAAAATTAAGACAGGTGCTCATTTGACTACAGAGGGAAGCCATCTTCGAAATCAGGAGGAACTCTTACTAATTCCTGTGAGAATCATGAAAGCGGGGGAGATGGACGGGAAAAGAAAAAGGAAAGGGTGGGGGGAGAAACAGAGGGAAGGAGGAAAAACTGAGAGGGGGGG
>JAGKTI010021241.1:0-15851 GCA_018397915.1 Birgus latro | reverse complement strand
ATTATTATTATTATTTTAGTAGTTCATTTGATTAGGCATTCGGAAAAGCATATGATTTTCCACACAGATGAAATTTGGTTCATAAATGACGATTTGATTTCATAAGATATCACATGTGAACGATTTTGATTGATGATGTATGGTACTGGTGTCGCCATTAGCAAAGACCTTTGGCGCGCTTGTTTGATTTTTACGGAAAGCAAAGAACAAAAGCCATTTCACTTCAGTCAAGCAAAATATGAATAAAGTGGCAAGTGGTGAATTTTAATAACATATATATTTAACATTATTTTTATCAAAAGCTTAATGACTGGAACACGTTCCGGTCGCTGGAACATGTTGCACACCTCGGTGTAGGCACCTATCACCTAGTATAGCCAGTCCAACTGTACATGCTTTTTATTTTAGCAGTGCTGCCACCAAACAGTTATATTCAGAGCACAGACCTGAGTGTGGGTCTGTAGCCTCGATGGTCGGCGGTGTAAGAGACGAGCAGGACTTGCCCACTAGGCAGGGGGAGCAGGTAGGTGCCGTGCTGGGAAAATACTCATAATCATAAAGGTGCGTTACCAATCTTCTTGCTAAACAAGCTTCCATTGCAAGGCATGACACTGATACAGCACTGTTTGGTCACAGTTTTCGCACTTTAATATACACACAGTTTGGTTGTCAATGTTTGGTAGCAGTATGAGTGAAGACAAAAACATTGTTAAACACAATTTACGCCCAAGAAAGTTTGTGAATATCTTACCTGTGCTCCAGGTGAGTATCTGGCAAGGGAGGGGAGCTGTGCCCCTTCCTCCGCACCCCTCACACTCCTCACAACATCCACTTTGCCCCGCCCCGCCCCGGACCCTGCCAGCACAGCCGCCGCCTTCATGAGGGACAAGAGGCGGTATTATACAGCGTTTCTGAACCTTGATCTACAACACCACAACCTTTCAATGGGTCTCTGGCTCGTGTCATATGGCAGCTTTCGAGATGCTGAAACTAATCTTTCTTAGAGATTTATCTTACACATATCACCTCAGCTTTCTCTTGTGAGCCACAGATTCAAACACTCTCTCTCTCTCTCTCTCTCTCTCTCTCTCTCTCTCTCTCTCTCTCTCTCTCTCTCTCTCTCTCTGTGTGTGTGTGTGTGTGTGTGTGTGTGTGTGTGTGTGTGTGTATTATATGTTACATGGAATTTGTCCAACCAGTGATTTCATGAAATCCCTAGGGAATTCGTGAAATTAGTTTAAATTAGGATGGGGTAACTGAGGTTAGGTTAATATAGGCTGCGGTTAGGTTAGACTGGTATAATCTGGGCTAAGCTTGGGTTAGGTTAGGCTAGGTTAATTAGATAAGGTTAGGATAGGTTAATCTATATGAATATTAACTTAGGCGTTCATATAAATTAAAATAACTTCACCACCTCCATAGGTACTCTGTCAAAGGCCATCAACACAAACAAAGTACAGATCCCTTTTCTTCCCTATTTATTTTTCCTGAAGCCGGTGGACAGTGACATTGGCATCGTTGGTCCCTTTGTCTGGCATACAGTAAATCCATAACTGCATCTCACCAACATTCACTCTGTCAATCATGCCTTCTAGGACTCACTCCACTTCGTTCATCATCTGGTACAAAAGTTTTAAGTTGTTACTATTACTACTACTACTATTACTTTTATTATTATTATTATTATTACAGTATTATTATTAGCATTATTATTAGTAGTAGCAGCAATACTCCATCTCAGCAGCACAAAAGGGCATTATTACTCACATAATATCTATCCCGATCCCAGTATGGTGTCCTTAGGCTCTCTGGTATGTCCTTCAACACGGTGATTTTCCCTCCAGTGTCTCCCGGTACCGCATGCTCAGTCCCACGCCAGCCTCCATCCCTGTGACGAGTAGACTGGGTCGGTGCGTAACGTCGAGGTGAATTTCGGCGCCTTTTTCGGAATATCTGTCTGCTGCTTTCTTTTCTCCGGCCATATTGTCTCCTGAGTTCAGAATAGTTTAATGGTGTAATGACTCGCGATTCGTCGGTCGCTGATTCGCTTGCTGAGTTTCCTTTGATTGTGTAAGACCGATTTACGCGCCATTTTCGAAGTTGTTCTCTTCTGTCTTCCCCTACGTCGTCTTGTCTCATGAGTGTGGAGTGGGTTAATGGTGGAGGGATAAATAATTCTTGAGGCTCGTGGGTCGTAGGCTTGTCTGGTTTGTCCGTATATCCTCCATGGTTATTTAGTTCACGCTTCTGAATGAGCTGAATTATTTGGCCTTCATTCTTGTTTGGCGTGTCTATAGTTTCATCCCCGTATCTTTCAGTTGGCTGACTTGTTGTGGTGTTTGAGGTTCTGTTTATATTTATTTCCCCGCCTTTCCGAAACACTTGGAGATCCAGAGTGGTTTCATTTATATCACCTTCACGTTTTACTCTTTCATAAGTGGTTGATGCAAAGTTCCCGAGCTGAATTATCTGTAAAATAAAAATAAAAATGAATTACTCGCTGCAAAGTAATGGAAACAATATTGCACTTTTATTTTCAGTTGATTTTGTTTGTAGGATGGAGCCGAAAACTGTGAAGGTCCCGACACTGGCTTCTGACTTGTTTATTTTCGTGTCTTGGTTTATGGACCTACCCCATACGCAACACGGGAAACCTTGATGAAATGATGATGGCGATGGTGATTAAGATCCTGAAAAGAGATTAAAAATTGTTATCCTGCAAATGAGGAATGTCTGGGAAACAAATAAACGCCTGGTAGTCTAGTGGGTTGGGGCGCTCCAAACTGATGTGACCCACTGGGGTATATTGCCCGCATTATATCGCTTGGTCACCCTCACCTTAAATGTCGGGACTGATTAGCCTAGCCCCGGGATCCTACACTTATGTTGGAGCAAAAAGGATGACAGACAGACGGATGACGAAGCGAGAGTTGACGAACGGCAGAAGTGGACGTTGGAAGTGGATGGACGAGGTTGTGTAGGGCGGCGCACGGGACGAATTTACTTATTTATTTACATATCTATTGGTTTATCTATTAACTTTTCCCACAGATATTTACGAAACACTTTTCAGAAATTGTGGACAGCTTTCCTGTGAGGTAGTGCAGATAATTTTGAAGCCTTGTCTAATGGGTGGATGGATTAGTGGGCCATTGGACTGACTAATTTGTTGATGCTTCTGCTGCTTTGGCTGTCTTCAATTCCGGGCCCTATTCACTCCATTAATGGCAGAGAAAATTGAGTTTGATGATGATGATGATGCATGACAGTGAAAATAGGGTTGATATAATGATGATGATGATAAAAAATTAAGGTGAACTTCTGTAGGATGCCGTCTATTTCTCTCCTTGTCACCGCCACGTAAATTAAGGTTTGGTTCGGTTAGGTTTAAATCAACTTGAGGAACATCTCTCGCAGTGAAGGGTACGGAACTATCTCCATAAGCACGTTCGGTGGATGGTACACTTTTGATATCATACTTTTCCCTGCTGTAAGATTTTATTCAGCTTAGGGAAGACCTATTGGTATACATTGGCTAGAAAAGAAAATATCCAGCAATCTATTTTCTTGGACCATTTTTTCAACTGTATTCTGTCTGGTAGTGCTTGTGGTAGGTGGTAGGCTTAATTTCCTTGATGTAGAAATGCTGTCAGGTAACTCTACACTGAATGACATGCCAATTGGTTTCTTGAAATCCATGAAACCACTTACCACGCTGGGTGTTAGCTAATCTAATATAACGTATATAACCAGACAGACGCCTGGTGGTCTAGTGAGTCTGGGCGCTTCACCGGGTTGTGTGGCCTATAAGGGATGGTTGAGCTTTACTGCTGACATAGAGTTACGTCACTCAGGTGCCAGGGACTATATTGCTTTTATTCAAATCTTTCCTAAAACTTATCTCTCACCATCTCCACCGCTGAGTTGTAAAAAGAGAATAACACTAATATATGTTAATCACGAAGAAGTGCTATGGAAATTATGTAGAGCTGTGAAACTATCTTTTACTCCACTGACCTACGTGAAGGAAAATATGGGCCACTCACTCTTGCCTTCAGTGTCTTCGGCCTTACCCGCGTGATGGGGCCATACAGGACTAGTCGTTGTTCACGATGTTTATTCTTGTTTACCTGGCGGTGGAGACGAGCGCCTGTACGAGGTGGCACCGATATAACCGGCCGGTGGTGCTGCCCTGTTACACAAACGTCTCTCAGCTTCCTCCCAATCCCTCGAAAAGAGGATGACAGACTGCACGAGAGGGTCATCTTTAGCCTGCAGTCTACTGGGTACACGTTCAAATGATCCCGGAACAAAAACAACAATAACTACTACTACTACCGTTACTACTACTACTGCTACTACTACTATACACTTTACAGGATACTTTTGTCATGGAGTAAAGGCAAGAGTAACTGGCCCATATATTCGTCCTTATTTCTGGCAGGTCAGTGGAGTAGAGGATAGTTTCACAGCTCTACCTATCTTGCACAGCACTTCTTCACGTCATGCAGTAAAGAGGGCTGCTGAGTTAACCCCTCCACGCCCGGAGATCGCTGAGTAAAATCCACGCACGGCAGCATCAACAGGGGTAACAGTTCCGTGGCGTGTTTACTTTCTCCTTACTATATCAAGCCAATTTGATTCCCTTTGAGATGAATTAACTGCAGAGGTTAAATACAGCTTTCATTACGCCCCCACCCTCAGCGCAAGTGTCTCAATGCTGAATGAAAACAGTGGTAGAAAGATTAATGGAGAAAATACGTTCTTAGAGAGTTGGGGTTATAAAAGGTGTGGTGGGTGATGATGGTTGGTGGGTGATGATGGGTGGTGGGTGATGGTGGGTGATGGGTGATGAGAGGTGGGGGTGATGGGTAATGATGGGTGGTGATGGGTGGTGGGTGATGGGTAATGATGGGTGGTGATGGGTAATTATGGGTGAGGGGTGGTGATGGGTGGTGGGTGATGGGTGATGATGGGTGGTGGGTGATGATGGGTGGTGGGTGATGATGGGTGATGGGTGATGATGAGTGATGGGTGATGATAAGTGATGGGTGATGATGTGTGCTGATGATGATGGCAATGGGTAACTTCCATATGCAAGTTACTTCGTTATCATCCCTGACGTGCTGGTGAGACTTATAAGGCCTCGAGAATACGGCTTACTAGGTTACAGCAGGGGGGAAGGGGGGGAAGGAGGGGGGATGACAGGAGGAGGTATAGACGGATAAGCCTAAAGTGAAGGGCAACGAATTCCACAGGTAAACACAAAATCACGTACACTCTTTTCACCCTAAATTAGCCTGAAATTGCCCTCCCTCGACGTTGCTTACTTGTAACCATAGATTTACAGTATGATACGATGCTAGTCACAAAGAAGTGCTGTGGAAGGGATATGGAGCTGGCGTAACATCTTTTTCCGTCACTGAGGCAGAGCTACGAAAGGACAAATGAAGCATAGCACACATCTTCCTCGGTGAGACTTTTGGCAACCTCCTCGGTAATACTGTCTTGTTTCTTTTCCCTTTTCTTTTTCCCTTAACACTTTCAAACTCCCGTGACTCCCTTTCAGCTCGGTAAAACCATCTGACGTCACAGGTTAAACAGGACTTCTAGAATTGTCTTGAGTTCGATTTTGGGACAGGCCAGGCCCTTGGGTTAAGTTTGTTTTCCCCTTGTCTCTGTTCATCCAGCGGTAAAAATGGGGACCTGGATGGAAATTCGACCGTTGTGTGTCGTATTCTAGGGGAAGATTATGCCCCCTCAAAAAAAAAATCTTTCTTGATGACCCGTGGTGGAATTGCACGGCATTAATCCAAAGCCTTCCTTCCTCCCGTAACACAGATTTGACGTTACAGAATTGAAGAGATGTATGGGAAGATTCTGTGTTGCCTTTTCCTCGCCATCCCTGTTGAACATTAGTGGCTTCGAGAGGAGAATGGTCACGTAACCAAGATTTGTTTTGCGGGCAGGATAAGGATGGATTATACTCCCATTGTACGTAAAATTACCTTCTCTCCATCTATGACGCTGAGCTGTCAAGAAGAGGTTTGTCCTTTTTAAATAAATCAGCTTGAAGGGGAAATATAGCTCGTAAATTATGCTTGCCAATCCCTCCCCAGGACAGAGGCGCCATCTTGCCATCGGGACGGCACTGCGGAATGTCGACTCAGACCCCGCTATGTATGGTTGACCTGGCTGCATCCGGGTCATTACTATCCCGCAGGTGTGTTTTTACGGCGCTTACACCTCGCTGAGTCCGCCTCCCACACCGGCTCCGTTAGTCCACCTCGCGTTTTTCTCCCGTTAATTTCTTATCGTAAATGTGGAATGTGTGTGTGTGTGGGTGCTGTAAATGTTGATGTAAGCGCTTATGTCGGTGTGCATGTGTTTATCTGTGCTCCTCTTTTTTACCGTAAATGTGGAGGGGTAGTATTTGTTTCGTAAATATTCATGTAAGCACGTATGTGAGTGTTTACGCCCATGTGTGAGTGTGTTAGGAAAATATTAAAGAAAGTGTAATATGATAGTAATAATAGGCTAATAATAATAATAAGCGTTTAGGATATGTGAGTGTAAGGTGGTGGCGACCATCATCCACTCACTTGATGTAGTGCTGCCTACTTCTTCCTTAGCCTTTATCATTCTTTTTCTGTGCCTGCCCTCCTCTCTTCCTATTTCTCCTATATTTCCTGTCCCTTCTTACTGCTTTTCTTTCCTTTACAGGTGGCATGACATTGAGTGACAAGCCAAATGGTTTCCTGTAAGCCAAGAAACCATTTACAACGCTGGGTGGTAACCATATAACCAAACCATACGTGCTCCCTAGGTGTCAACAAGTGGGTTGGTGGAGGGTTAGTGCCCCTCCCCGTAAAACAAATAACTCAAAGTCAAATGGCCACCCCTTACGGGATTATGGTGTCTGGCAATAGATAGATAGATAGATAGAGTATAAGCGCTTATGTGAATGTCCACTGCCATGATACCAATTCCTTCAGTCCCATGACCTCCCTTTTAATCTTCCCGCCGTAGTCGACTGGATAAGCCATAACCTTCACTAACCCTTTCGCCACTACCTCCGTTTTACTCTAACTTGGCTTCAGAGTAGGAGAGAAAGATCTAACTGGAGGGATTAACTGCGGCCTTCGTTAATCCTGGAGAGATTTTTCCTGAATAAAATCGTCCAGTGGTGCCTGATTTATTCTTTCGATCAATCCAGTGGCGTTATTTTTAATTCTATTTCACATTATTTAACTTAGGACAAGTTTCTAGTAGTGAATGGATTAATGAAAGTTACAGCAGTTCTCTTCAGACTGAAAGGCCCATCCAATCAGCAACATTAAATCGCCTGAGAGTAGCAAATGTCCAACGAAAAATACATCAGAGTAAAGTGGACGCAATGACAGATGACGTCATGGGACTGGAGGTGTTTAAACAAGGGTGTATTTAATCAACTTAGGTCACGTGAAGATGGGTGGGTGAGAGGAAGAGGGAGGTGGAAAACAGAAAATATAAATCAATAAATAAAAAATAAAAAGAACAAGCGCTCAACTCTCAAACACTAACAAAAACAAGTAATCCGGGCCATACCGTACTATATTGTTTTTTTGTTTTGTTTTTTTTAGGCGAAGATGCACTTGACAGGTCGGTGATTATTGGCCGAATGCAACATATCCAAGTAACATTTACTAACTCCAATTTCCCCCTCATATATATATGTTGTCAATTAATAATAACGAGATCATGACACAACGCTGCATTCCGCCAATCATCACCAACCTGTCAAGTGTATCTTAGCCTTGATTAAAAAGGAAAAGAAACTGAGTAATCTAACCCTGTTTTGCGTCACCTATTGAATCTTCAGGAAATCTCTTCATTAACCAATACTTACCCTATTTAAAAGAGAGAGAGAGAGAGAGGGAGAGAGAGAGGGTACAGGATGGCTGGGCAAACAGGGATCGGGTATGCGTAACGAACTTGCCATCGATTCCCCACAGTAAGTCACTTGTTTTTGGAGGAGAGGCAAACAAAGGAAAGTCCAGTGTTTCCCCATGTACCTTGTTCCTCCCGCGACACCCATCCTCAGACTCGACAAGGAATTTATCGTAACTGTATTAATTAGCACGTCCATTCTGTAGGTCCGGCTCTGACGCACAAATAAGTGATGACAGAAGTACTTAATTGTACGGTTGTTGTAGTGACTTGTTTTCATGTTTACTTATAAATCTAAGTCACTACGAAAAATGTCATATAAGTACACGATATTTATTTAGAGTTTATGTGAATGATTTAATACTGAAATTTAAACAGTAAATTATCCTTCCAATATCTTCTGTGAGTGTACATCCCTCTCAGTTTAACTTTGCATACACTGCCATTCCCCCTTAACTGCTGGGCGGTGAGAGATTGACACGAGAATATGATGCTAGTCACGAAGAAGTGTTATGGGAGGAATGCAAACTGGTGTCATATTCTTGCACTGAGCTACGGGAAATAGGTTGCATTGAGACGACATCTCCGCCAAGTGAGAGACTCCTCCAGACGTGAACCCAGTGGACTGCAGGCTGAAGTTGCTCCCACCTCCGTGCAGTCCACAGTCGTCAGAGGATTGAAAAAATATGGAACTTTGTGTGTGTGTGTGTGTGTGTGTGTGCCTTACATTCTTTCCATAACACTTCTTCGTGACTAGCATCATATTCAAGTATTAATCTCTCGTTACAGCTAAATGGCTGAATAATACAATAGGCTACTACGGCACTACAATTTCCACAGCACTTATTCGTGACTAGCACAACAGGGTAGCGATAATCTCCTGCTATAACAATATTAATGATGGGGCTAAGGCAAATTTACGCCGTTAAATTTGAACAGAGTAAATAGTCGTATGATTCGATGGAGCTTCGCCCTTTCAATCCCAGGACGCTATCCCCCCATACAGGGTAATGGACTGCAGGAGAAGGCGAGTTTAAGCCTGCAGACCACTGGGTTCACATTGCTACGACTATTTCCAGACGATTCTAGTCAACTTTGGAGATCATTTTGGAGCTGGAGGGCTTTAAGGCAGGGTTGGTCTTTTAATTCCTTGATATGTGTTTACTAAGATGAATAAAATAAATCCGGAGAGAGCACCTTTTCGTAGCACCTTTTCCATAGGGATTTATCCTGAAGATTTGTGCCTCGGTAAAAAGGCTTAAATAACATGTACGGGAGCATTGACGCACAAATTAAATATTACATCGCTAAGAAAAGGGCGTTACGAAGTCCTTTACGCCACCACTTCTCCCAAGACGGTCCCTACGACGCGCAAGAAGGTCGACATTAAAATAGCTACTGTTTTGCGCAGTTCTGGAAATCGCGCCAGTTTTTCGCGCGCGTGTCATTGTCCTGCGAGTCGCTTTGTTGTCAGTGTGCCCTGGCGTGGAGAGAGAGAGAGAGAGAGAGAGAGAGAGAGAGAGAGAGAGAGAGAGAGAGAATTTCCAGAGTTCTGCTCACATCTTCCTTATAAACAAGATGTCCCGTGTGTCAGACTTCAGGTGGTTAATCTCGGTGTAATTCTGGGTAATATCATCATGGGTTCAATCGTCAACCGTCACGGAGCTACAAGTACAGATGGCCTTATGGGTGAATTATGAGAGACGCCAATTTCGCTCGACACTGTAAGGCGGTAACGGTTGAGAATTGGACCCCTATTGATTCAGCATTTCTTACTCAAAAATCAGCCCGACATTGACCTTCACACTAAAAGAGGTGGAACCGGAGTGTGTAAAAACTGCCCTTTCGTATCCGTGTCGGAGTATGGCGACCCTATCTCTCAGCACTTGGGTTGTAAGTAGCCTCGCACCTCCCAAGGCACGGCGGGTATGAAAGTGTATTTGACGCTTACTTTTTCCCTGATGCATGTCCATAAAGATGAAAGATTGATCTGGATTTCTCTAACTCATGCGATATTGGAAAAGAGGGTTAGGTTGATAGTCACTTGTTTCGTTGTTTCGTTTATGAAGGCTCCAACACTCCAACACGCTAACATACAGCAACCTTGATCATCTAATGGCGGCCCTCCACCCTGCTTGATCTCTAGCAGCCTCTCTATTCACTCGCTATCTCTACGGTCACACTGTACGAACCCCT
This sequence comes from Birgus latro, assembly GCA_018397915.1. Lineage (NCBI taxonomy): Eukaryota > Metazoa > Arthropoda > Malacostraca > Decapoda > Coenobitidae > Birgus > Birgus latro. Next base: position 5,726 of record JAGKTI010021241.1, on the reverse strand, counting down.
CCGAAGTATTTTTTTCCGTTTGCCTCTCGCTGCTCTACAATCAACGTACACACCTCACCCTCCGCACCCAGTTGCCATCCTTCATCCTCTCCACACAGCCAGACTGTCTCATTCTACCTCTTCCTGTCTCACAGCGAATACATGCAAGCCCTATCCTTCCTCTTTACTCCTCATTCGCAGTCCTAATCCCTCCAGGACTGTTATTCAAGGACGCACTACACGTCTGATCATTCTTATCTCTGTAGGTTTGAGCCTGCGATAGTTCCTCTTCTTTCCTGCCCAAGCGTCACTATCGCACAGCATCATACTCTTAACAGGAGGGGCAACAAGACCCTGAACTTCTACCCACCCCTTACTCTTGCCACCGTACTAGCTTAAGCGCACCTCCAGCATATAATCATGTTCCCCCTCCCTCATTCCCCCCACCCCTCAAAAAAAAGCTTCATACGCTCAAGAGATTCTCCAGCCACCTTTATTTTGCCTTGCCACTCTCCTTCTGAAGGCACACTAAATAAAAACTTTTCGAGTTAAAGGGGCAAAAGTTTGAAACTGAAGTGACCTTACATTTAAACCGATTGTTCTCAAAACTGAAACACTTCACTCTTTGTTCGTCCTCTGCCCTTCTACCAAGTTTTGTCTAATTCTGATCGAGACTCAGAGTTGATCTGTTCCCAAACTGTGACCTGTGACCTTTTTCGGGTAATATCTACTGTGCTTACGACGCAGGACAGGTGTGATGATACTGGCGGGGTTGTCTCATAACATTTCGGTGGGGTTGGCGAAAAATTATTAACTGCTTTAACGAAATTCAGATTCCCAAATTATCTCAGGTGAGGATCGGTCTCGCGTCCTTACGGTCAGTAGTCCACCGCCTACCTCTTGACCACTGCTACCTGTATAGCGTTTTCCCTTTCCGACTCACCTGTCCTTCGCCCACTCTCTCTCAACCCTGCTTCATACCTCCTCTCAGCCGCCCATATCCATCCCACACACCCCCTTACCCATCCTCATCTATTCCTCACCCACCCTCATCTACTCTCCATTTTCACCCACGTTCCAGTCCACCTTCATCCACCCCCCATCCACTTCCAGTTTATGCAGTCGGGTTATCCACTTATCCACGTACGGTACCTAATCATTCCGTCCCAATACTTTTAGGCTCGTCACACACTATTGCATATTAACTTTGTCACGGCCGTTCTACTGCCCTCGTTTCGTTTAGTTTAGTTTTTAAAGGCTCCAAAATAACTGCATGCGTCGGTCTTGGTCACCTAATGGCGGCTCTCTGTGCTGCTCGATCTCTGGCAGCCTCCCCATTCAGTTCCTTTTCCCCGAGGTCACACCCTTTGACTTCGTTCCGGGTATTTTTTGGTCTGCCTCTCGCAAACCTACCTATCCCCGACGTTCACACAGAGACAGCAGGGTGGGATGGAGGTTAGAGAGGAAACTGTGATAGGCGGCCAGGTGATTTTCGACCTTATAACGCCACCGGGGGCTGCGCTGGTCACCTACATTGTTCTGCAGGACGGTAGGGTGTGGCGGGTAATATGGGTCTATAAATAAAATAAAAAAAAATAGCTGGCCTTCACTGTCCTCCTGATTAAGTTCGTGGATTACATGTCTGACACAAGATACAGACATATAACCAGTCTTCCTTTGCATTACTCTTACCGGTTACTATTAATACTCTCATTGCGATTACCACTGCTAGTATTACTGCTATCGCTCATTACTATCATTACCCACTGCTATTGTTACTGTTACGATTGCTGCCACTATTGTTATTAATATTACTCCTTATTATCACCCACGCCAGGAACTCTAAAATTCTCATGGACTCCCTACGTTTTATCCAAAATCTGTAAAGGTAATTACGAATAATAAGCACTCCTGGCCAGGTGAGAGAACTACTTACGTTAATTAATTACTCATTAATTAACTGACGGATCACTAAGCTTCACTCACAAAACTTACTCTCTCTTCACGAACTTAAATTCATACCTAACTTTGTTTAATATCGAACAGGTTTGGAAAGATCGAAGTTCGTTTTGTTCCCCCCCTTATAGCTCATAGTGGACGCCCTGCCCCCTCCTGCTCCTGAAATATTGGCGGGTGAATGGCAGACACAGAATAGTTAAATGGTGTTAACGATGGCAGTGTGTCACGGTACAGATCTGAAGCGATACAGATGATCCCGTAAACAGTTTTGTGGGGCTGTTATGAGTGGCAGTGTGTTAGTATTATCCTGTCTGTGTGTATAGTATGTACAGCAGTAGATAGACATGGCTGCTACTACCATTCTATTTGTTTGTACAGTATACACTACACATATGCAGTTTATATACACTGTACATACAAAAAAGATGGCAGCAACATGCGTAATCTTATGTACTGTACAGTGAAAGTGCGGCTGTGCTCTGTTGTCCCCCCCCCTAATCCGTTCAGTGACCGCCAGGGATAACAAGGGGAACTAAAGCTGAATTGAACCCCTTTTCATATCCCTGATAGAGGTATTTATCCGGTGAATGAGCCCCTCGAACCCTGTCTCTAATGAATGACGGTGAAGGTCGTGAGTTGACTACGTTACCTCAACCGCTAAAACACCTTCCTGCATAATTAACCCTTCCAGTCCAGTGCTGTGTTTTCACGTCTATTGTTGATACCTTCGAACGATATTTTGGCTCTGGGGGACCTGCAGCGAGAAGGGGTGGCGGCAGTAATGGTAGTAGTAGTAGTAGTAGTAGTAGTAGTAGTAGTAGTAGTAGTAGTAGTAGTCGTAGTGGTAGTAGTAGTAGTAGTAGTAGTGGTGAAATATAGCGCAGTGTCTATGTGCGTCGTGGGCCAAGGAAGTCAATTAAATTTTGGTGGTGATGTGAGTTGTCTAGTGTAGGCGCTGGCGGAGGTATGCACCCTCTGAATGCTACCCTCCTTCTTGTTGTTGCTGAATGTGAACCTAGTGGACTGTCCGCTGAAACTGTCCTCCTGCAGTCCACCATCCTCCTTTCGGGGGGTCAGGAGGAGGCTGAGGGGCGTTCGCATGACGTGCAGTGGAGTTGCATGGTTGTATCAGTCCCACCACGCGAAGGTGTCCCTCCACAGCACCTGAAGAAAGCAATATATATAAAAAAAAAAAAGTTCGACCCTAAGGTAAATGAAAAACAGAGCCTTCAATAGAGAAATTAACATAGTTTGGTGATAGCAGCAACTTACAATGCAAGGCGTCAAAGAACTAAATGAATTCTCTGTCTCTCTCCTAAAGCAGTGTATATTTATCTGGTGGCAGCAGGAATATAACAGGCAAAGTGGCATCGTAACGTAGGGTTATTAATGATACAGTCTAACGCTTTCAGTCTTTCGTGGTCAGATATCTCCCCTGTACTGAATGAAGCCGTTCACTGGCAGCAAGAATATGTTGTCACTCCTGTCGCCCCACATATCCACCAGATTACACTGGAACCCGATAACTTTCTGATATCTTGCACACAGACGAGTGAATACAAAACCTGCGTCTAACTTTGGGGTAAATATAAAACACGTCATCAGAGTGGTTAGCAGGTTTACAGCGGCTGAGGCAGGGAACAGAGTGATGATTTCAGCGCTGATAAAACAGTGATACTTGGTCTTCTGCCAGACACACCAACATGTCATCACTTACACCAGTCCTCCACGCTTTAGTCTACAGGGTGTGATATTACCGCCCAAGAGGTGACGTGGACATGTATACTCTTCCTGCTTCACGTATAAAGACTGCTGAGGCACAGACCGTCTTAAAGATGTTAGAGAAACACACGTGTTTAATGTGTGTTTCTCTAACATCTTAAGACGCTCGTGTTGTGTCTGGGATAGATTAAAACTGCTCTGCCATTCCCGAGTCGCGTCAGGCAGCGGTATGATCCTGATGTCTTGTGATTGAAAGATATCCTTCCATCATGGATTTACCTGGTTTCGTCAAAAAAAAATCAGGTGGCTGTAGCTTTTATCACGCCATGGTGTAATGGCATCAGTACCTGACCTCTATTTTTAAAAGGTCCTGGGTTCGATTCCCAGTCAGGAGCGTACAAGTATATTATCTATCTATCTATTTATATACACTGCTACACCACATACAAACAGAGCATACACTACCACACTTCCATAAACGTTTCACACTTCCAAACCACATACTAATTATCACACCTGACACACCGCACTCTTCACACTGCCGCACCACACACTGTACCAGCATGAAGTATTACATGCGAGAAAATTCTTAAGTCAAAAGAACTTTGATATTCAGTTTTAGTCAATTAAAGTTGTGACGGTGGTTATAGTTGTTATTGTACTCCCAAGTTTATCTGAAACGTGAACCCGGTGGACTGCAGGCTGAAGTTGTCATTTTCCAGCTGACCGCCATCCTCCTTTCCGGGATAGGAGGGTAGCTGAGGGACGCTTGTTGTGTCAGTGCCACCGCGTGAAGGCATCCCTCATCAGCACCAAAGATCAGTTTAACCAGTCCAGAAGCACTTGATCAGAGGATATTATAGTTGTGCTCATTATCACCCATCTCATCCACCACTCACCATCAGCCACCGGAACACCACCATGACGAAGGTCGAGTCCTGACTGGCAACAGGAAGCAACCCCCGTTTTTTATATACCTGTGACGAGGACCATTAGCGCGACACCCGGGGCCCAGATTCGAAAAATAACCTACAATAATCTTTATCTCCCAGCTGAGGTTTGTTTTTTGCGGGAAGACCAAGTGATATGGGACCGTTTATCACTCTCCTGTGCTTGTCGCTGGTGTAAAAGTTAATATCAGTTACGGCATGAAGTTGATCGTACGTCTGTTCATCAACTTCCAGGGCCGCGACACTGATCCTTTGTATTGGAACACGCTGGTCAATTTCCGCTGTTGTGGTGCTTCCGTCACTCACCAGACCACTGTACTCATCGTTAACTCCTTGTGATGCATACTGCCACTGCCTTTTAATCCCAAACGTTAACAGAAATTCCATTTTAATAAACACACACGTAGAACAGTGGTTGATGTGGTTGGTTGATCTTAGTCATAAATCTAACCCATCGTGTGTTTGCCGTGAAGTGTTTTGGTGCAGCGAAAGTATTAAAGCACAGGAATCGGCAGCACACCCACACGTACCATAAAACCAGCAAGAAGACACGGCGTGATCTTAGGGTACCTCCCAGGCCTTGTCTTCCCTCTATTACAAGTCAGCCCGGCCTACACTATAGGTAAAGGATATCTAAAAAAGAACGAACGAACGAACGCAGCACACCCAGGAAAGTTTCCCGATTCCCCGGAAACCTCTCAGGTAGGTAACTGGGGTTGGTAGTGGTTTGTTTGCTCCACCACTGGCCAGTATATTTCTAAATCCATCCAGTCCTATATTTGTACACTACGACTCTTCCTGTACATATTCTCACTGCTGTTTATCATTTTCTTTTTCAGTCTTTCGTTGTGATTATTCCTCTCGTCGACCTTCTCGCATACATCCCTCAACGTCACCTTCCACTTCACGATAATACGATCCGACAGGAGCTTCCGGCGGTCAGGTGGATACACGTGCGTCTTCCAACCCTCTTGACCTAAGTTCAAAGTCACCCATCGACGGATAACAAAAGAGGCTCAGTAATGCGATATGTCCTTTCATGCTATTTCGAATGTTTACATCCAGTGAAGCTCCCTCGATGGCATGCAGACACTTTCACTAACACATATAACCACT
>JAGKTI010021240.1:0-15851 GCA_018397915.1 Birgus latro | reverse complement strand
CTACGACTTATTTCTTAGCATATACATTAGCAGCTGACATTTTCAACTCTTGGCTACCGAGATATGTATTGTACAGTCAGTTTGCTCTCGTCCTTCACGGTGAAATCACGTCGCAGTCACGCCCCTCCATTTCTGACCCTTTTGCACCCATTATTAAAGGCCCTGTGACCTCTACCCCTACTAAACATCGTGTGGGAAGAAGTAAAGGACTAAATATTTATAAGTGTAATAAAGTACTAGAAATAATAAAGTGTGAGTGTGTATATGAATAAGAAATGACAGAATACCAGCGGCGAATTAGCGTGAGTGGGAGGCTCATACGCGCTCGTGTTTTATATTGCTTTCAGTCTTTTTTTTTTTTTTTTTTTTTTTTTTTTTTTTTTTTTGAGTATGGATTCCAAAAATCATTGAATAGTGTTTCTAGTGTTAATATCTGGCAGTGGTATTGATATTACGGGAAGTCGGTAAGTGTAAATTGGAGACTTAGTTATCCAACTTCAGAAGTCTCCACAAGTCCTACAGTAGTCAATGAGTGCTAAAAAAAAACATCCCAGGAGAAAGCTGAAGGTATGTTCCATATGCATATGTAATTATAATATTCTAGGACTAAAAACTAATTTTTGGCAAATATTTTTTAAAAATCAGTCGGAGCTCGAATATCCCCGCAGGATGAGCACGGCGCGCTTCCGACAGCCCCGCTGTTTAAAGGTTATATAAAATTGTTGATTAGTTTGGCCATGTGGAGAGAATAAGGAAAGCTATTGACTAGGAGAGTGTATGCGAGTGAGGTGGAGGCATGACCGATGATGAGATGGAAGGATGGGGTGGAGAGACACCATATGAATGAGGGAATTTGAGTTAGAGAAAGAGACTGCTGATGGCAGGAGACAAATTGACATGGAGGCCTGTGTTACCATCTCTTCCAGGATTAAAGCATCCATTGACAGTTAGATACCTTAGACAAATAGGTAGGCAGATAGATAGATTGGACAGGCTTAAGTTTCCATTTTACTCTAGTCCACCATCCTCCTCTTGAGGGATTGGGAAGAAGTTGGGGGATCTGTGTATAATTGGATAATGCAGTTACTCTGTTATCAGTTTCAAGACATGAAGGAGGCCTTCTCCAAAATCATTATAAAGCCAGAACAACTGTCATACAATAAATAAAGAGCATGGACAAATAATCATAAATACAAAACATAATTATAAATACAAAAAAAGACAAATCATAATAAGTAGAGAAAAAAATTTAAAAAGTAAAGCAGGGACACATAATACACTTGCTTCTGTACAAGTACTTATGAGCATAACTGGGACTGGGTTGGCCCATAATTCAGAAAGTTAGAACATGATTTTTTTTTTTTTTTAAAGTATTTGTACAGTACAATATGTACAATGTTTGGTAGCTAAAATGCATTAGCTGTAACTCAGCAGGCTTCCTACAAAGCATGTACCTCCAAAAGTTTCGAACATGAATGTTTGAGAGTTGGGTTGCAGCTATATAGGCAACAGTAAAAATTTTGTGAGTAAAAAGCACATGTGTTTGTGTGATGGAGTTTGTGGGTGATTGTGACAGCTTTTTGAATTGTAATACTTTTGTCTTAAATTGGCCTAAATACCATTGTTTACCTGGTAGCTTAGTCTCTGTATCTCATTGGCAGAAAAAGACAATGCGTTGGCTCAACCTCTTATCTATAGTACTTCTTCATAATTATGTTCATGCTGGCAGCCTTCCCAAGTTCAAACTTGTAAGCATGAAATGTATCCAGTGTTCAATTGCATTAAACTAGCTGCCCAAACATGGCTGTTTATGAATTTTACCATTTGTTTAATTGATGCTCAGACAAATTATAGCAATCCACTTGCAGTCCCTTAATTAATTGCTGGCTGACAGTGCATATGTGTTTCTCGTAGACTACACTAATTTGAATTTTTAATTATTGACAGGGGCCACCAAAACGCAACCTATTGGTAGTTTTGACTGCAGTGTTCCAGAAATAGAAATATGTGAAACTTCCATTGTACAAAAAGTTGAAAGACAGTACATTTTTACGTAAGTTGGACAAGGCTGTGCAGCCTGTTCCCAAGAGTCTATTTTGGTGTTGGAGGTATAATACAACAAAGTAATGAAAAGTTTTTTTAGTTGATGGTTAATCAGAGTAGGAAATTTTCTAATGAGTGTCATTGCAAAGTTTTTTTTTTCCCTCGGCAAAGGCTTCAGGACCTATCCTTAGGGCATAACCCTAAGGCCCAGTAGTCCTACATCACCACATGTCACCACTTTGGCACTAACACCCACCATCCATATTGAATTGTGCTAGGGCTGTCTCATACAGGACTGGTGTACTGGTATTAGCAGGGGTGTTTTACGACATACCAGCGGGTCTTCTGGTAGATCAGTAAAGCCTACTTTTTTTTATGAAATTCAAATCCATAAACTGTTCCCTGCCTCAATGAGGATTTGAACTGGGGTCCGTTAGGACTGCAGGCCACCTCTCTACCAATTGAGCCACTGCTTCCCCCAGTTACAAGTACAGTAGGCGCGGAAAGTGTTGACGCAATCTTGAAAAAAGAAAACATTCTTGTGGTTAGCAAGGAGGAACAAATAAATTAACACTTACCATTGAATTTAGTATTTACTGGCATTCCCCTTCCCCTTTATTATCTTCTTAAGGCGTCTGGGGAGACTGATGGCGTAGTTTTGCAGAACAGACGGACTAAAACTGCTCCATAGCTGCAGCCTCAAGTTTAGGCAAAGATGATGTCTCCATACTACGCAGCTGCCGCTTCATGTGCGCCCATAAATTCTCAATGGGATTGATATCTGGGCTGTTTCCGGGCCAATCTCGAATAAAAGGAACCTCACAGTCTGTTAGCCACTGTTTCACTGACTTTGCAACGTGTGCAGGGGCAGAATCTTGCATAAATACTCTTGCCTTGGTTTTATCAAAAGAGTCACTTAAAACATCACATAAGAGCTCCAAATAATTGTTCTGGTTCACTTTTTCATTTGCAGGTAGAATTACCAACTCACCAACACCATAATATGTAAAGCAGCCCCAAGCCATGAGTGAGGCTGGGTATTTAACAAACTTGGAAGTGTACTTAGGATCCAGGGGGTCACTGCCTGGTTTGCGGTACACACGTGATGAAGGGGTACCAGTGACAGTAAATGTTGACTCATCACTCCAAAGCACAGTTTTCCATTGCTCCTCACTCCAGGCAAGATATTTCTTACAAAAATGTACTCTCTTTTTCTTCTGAAGTGCAGTTAGCAGTGGTTTGTTATGAGCACAAAAACTCCTGTAGCCCAGATCGTCATGCAACAGCTGCTGTACACTTCTTACAGACACATCTGCCAGCAACTGTGGGTTCTTTTCCTTTAAATCCTGTGCTGTTAGCCTTGGATCCTTGCTAACTTGCCTTGAGATCAGCTGACGGGTCCTGAAGGTTGTCTTACGAGGTCTCCCAGGCTTGGGAAGTGGAGTGGGAGGAATGGCCTCCCCACTGTCCTTGAACTGCTTCACCAGTCTCTGCACTGTCCTCAGTCTAACACCATCTGATTTGCAATAAATGGGAGTTTGTGGCCAGCTTTGTATAAAGTAGTCACTTCCACACGTTTGTCCTTGCTTGTGGTTACTTTAGGCATGATGAGAATGTGGTAGGTAACCAAATAACTGTGTTATTTGAGTCAAAACATGCCCTCGTGGTGCATCACACACAGAGACAATCCTCCTCCTGTGGCTGGCCAAACATTACTGAGCTTGCTCCTGTGGTGCCAAACCTATCAAGCAGGGTTGCCAGGTCCCGTTGAAAAAGCGTCAGCTCATTTTGCATCACAGGGGAGGGTAGTATTTACCCTACTTCACTTAACGCGAAGAAGAATGACTTTGGTAAAAAAACGTCAATACTTTCCGCGCCTACTGTATTGTAAGAAAAGTAAAATCATTTTATTGTTCTGATCAAGCTTCCTTGCCTTTTTCAGTCACATTAAATTGATTATCTTTATTCAGGAAAATGGAAACAAGAAATTTTTGATTGAAAAGGAGACTTATGTCAGTATGAATAGAAGGGCTGGTTGCATTTCATTTGTTTGTTTCGTCTGTTTATAAAGGCTCCAGCATGCTTGCATTCATCAGCTTTAGTTACCCAATGGCGGCTGTCCATGCTGCTCAATAGATTGAAAAAAGAAATGCATTATCCAAAAATATACTTGAGTACACCCCTTCTAAAGTTCTTAGCTATTTCTAAAATTTAAACACAGCTTTAACCCAAGGAGTTTGAACTTGTTAAGGTTGACTGTCGTGTAGTCTCAATCTGTTATTACAACTCTTTTATCAGCATGGAAGGATGGCAAATTTAGACAAATTTAAAATAAAAGGAGTTTAGGTAGTGTAAATGTATAAAATTCAGCTGTACTCTACCCTTCTGTTGGCTTCATAGGGCTGCAGTTCAAGCTGTTTTATGGTCCTTATGCTGATAGTTGTTTGTTTGCTTGTAAAGACTCCATCATGAATGCGTCGGCCTTGGTCACCCGATGGCAACTCTTCACGCTGCTCGATTTCTTCCAGCCATTCTGTTCATTTCCAGATCCCTGGTGTCACACTGTTGTTGTTCCAGTCTGTTTTTGGTGTACCTGTCACAGTAGACATAACACATTGATGTTAGTTATTGAGTTTTAAGGCTTATAGGTGCATGGTTAGGTTTTACTTACAGGACTTTTCACTAGACTCCTTTTCATTCAGTCACTTTTCCTAGTATTGTTTGAAGGAAATTATGTGGAACTTTTCATTTATAGTTCATAGCATTGACTTAACAGTGGTTTTTGTCCATATTCAGCATATTTCCCTTAGGTGAATTACAGTGCTGTGGCTCTACACCCTTTTTGTAACTTTTCTTTTTGTGACTAGCACCAGAAACTAGTGTTAATATCTTGCACAGTAACAGCTCCTTGCCAGAACAAGAGTACAGTATTTTACTATAGGTTTGTTCCCATTCCATAACACTTCCCATAGTCACTAGCCCCATTGGTTACAGGTCATTGTCAGATTAAAAGTGTATTTATTATAGGTCTGATCTCATTCCATAGCACTTACAGTAGTGACTACCACCATATGTTACAGGTTGTGCCTGATTAAGAGTGCATGTTATTGTAGGTTAGATCTCATTCCATAACGGTTCCAGTAGTCACTAGCACCATATATTGCAGGTCATTGGCAGAATAAGACATTTTTTCATTACTTTCACCATCTGTTGTCACAGCTTACCTTTCAAGATGGAGAGATGGCAGTTTTAGGCACAGTTATAGGGGAGGGCATAGATAAATCCTTTCCATGCACCAGCTCTTCACTGTATGTTGCATAGCACCATATGTTGCAAGTCATTGGCAGAATAAGACATTTTTTCATTACTTTCACCATACCTTAGAGTTAATCTGTTGTCACAGCTTACCTTTCAAGATGGAGAGATGGCAGCTTTAGGCACGGTTATAGGGGAGGGCATAGATAAAGCCTTTCCCTGCACCAGCACTTCACTCTGTGAGAGCCAACAGCCAAATGGTTTGCCTGACTCACTGTAAGACTCAGGTTTGAAGCTTCACTCATTCTTAGTTCCATGTCAGTGAAGCATAATCTCCATATACAATAGCCATTCTGAACAGGGATTCATTTTGCTTGAAGCTTCAGATCAGTTTCATCAGTCAGTATCTCTTTCCTTTTTACCTACCTCCATATTTAGCTGGGAATAAAGGTCAAAGTAATGATAATGATATTTTTCCTGTCTTTTATACCCCCGCCCCCCTTTCCTTGGTGGGGTTAGACCTATTTTCCCTCAGTGGATCTGTTTTTCCCCCATTTATCCACCTTTCCCCACACCTCTGTACCCCCCCTCCAAGTGGGTTATTGTCCCCCAATGGGTCTACTTTCTCCAATAGACCCATTTCCCCCCAAGAACCCATTTTTCCTCAGGGCCCTATTTCACCTTCCACCTTCTTTCTCCAGGAACCTACTTTCACCTTCCACCTTCTTTCTCCAAGGACCTACTTTCACCCAGGGACCTATTTGTACCCCTGTACCCATGGACCTATTTTTATCCATGTAGCAGCCGTGGCTCAGTGGGTTAGAGCGCTCCGCTCTGGCCGTAGGGTCGGAGGATCGAATCCACCCAAGGGTCATTGGTAGACATCAGGAAGGGCATCCGGTCATAAAATGCTACACGCTCCAATTCCAAAAAGGCCGACGCATGCAAGCATGTTGCAGCCTTCAAAAAACGAAACGAAACGAACCTATTTTTACCAATGAACCTATTTTTACCTATGAACCTATATTTACCCATGGACCTATTTTTACCTATGAACCTATTTTTACCTATGAACCTATTTTTACCTGTGAACCTATTTTTACCTGTGAACCTATTTTTACCTATGGACCTATTTTATTGCCACTCATAGACCTATTTTTACCTATGGACCTATTTTATTTCCACTCATGGACTAACTCTCACCCATGGACCTGTTTTATTTCTGTGCAAGGACACTCTATTCCATGGACTTGTTTTTATTTCTATTCATGGATTCTCACTCATGGTTTTTACTCATGGACCTATTTTATTTCTGCTCATGGATTTATTGTCACCCATGGACCTATTTCCTCATGGACCTATTTTATTTCCACTCAGACTTACTGTATTCCATGGACTTATTTTATTTCCACTCATGGACTTACTGTATTCCATGGACCTATTTTATCACTCATGGACTTACTGTACACCATGGACCTATTTTATTATCACTCATGGATTTATTGTCATCCATGAACCTATTTTATTACCACCCATGGATTTATTGTCATCCATGGACCTGTTTATTTTCACTTAGATTTGTCACTCTTGTAACTTCACTCATGGATTTACTGTCACCCATGGACCTGTTTTATTTCCTCATGGACCTGTTTTATTCACTCATGGATTTATTGTCATCTCTGGATCCATTTTAACCCTTGCATGTATTCCCTTCTTGGCCTTACTTTCCACATAGACCTATTCTCCCCATTGAGAGGCAACTGCATTTTTTGTGGACCTATATCCTTCCTTTGGTTCTATTTTTGACTTTGGACAAGTGTTCTCTGGTTCATTTCTCAAGAATCTGTTCCTTCTTGGATCTCTCTCTCTCTCTCTCACACACACACACACACACACCACACACACACACACACACACACACACACACACACACACACATAGTTTCTCTCTCTCTCTCTTTCTCACACACACACACAAACTATAGTATTGTGTACAGTGACAGTATTTTAGATAGAGCAGTAGCAGTTCTACATATACAAAGGCCCTACATCTATTTCCTTGCCCCATGAAGGGATAAAGGTGGACTGCAAGAGGAAGATAGCTTAAGCCTGCAGTCCACTAGGTTTTGCAATTCAAGTGAGCCTTGGGTTGTAACTGCTACTACTATACTACCCTCAGCATACCTACCTGTGACCCTCTTCAGCCAGTCACCCTCCCCCTTCCTTTCAACATATCCAAACCTACCAATTTACGTCTCTTCCTTAATGTTACTTCTGCCAGTTCTCTCACAGCACACTTTAATCTGATCTATCACACCTTGAGACCCAACAGTTCATCATACACCTTTACTTGGCAAGGGATTTTCCCCTTGCAGCTTACTTCCCCTAGCTCAGTGGCAGTGGAGCCTCCTTATTGTATCAGTACCACCACATGAAGGCATCCCCCACCAGCACTGGTTTACACTTCGCAGACCAACACAGCTGATAGGTGGAGGGGCTGGTTGTGTAGGAACTTTGAGTGATGGTATAGGGTGTTGAAAATTGGTAATACTGAAAGTTCAATTATTTATTTATTTGTTTATTTTCTTTACAATGATTTACAGAAAAATTGGATATTAAAGCTCCTTTGGTGCATATAAATGCTGATATGGCAGAGTCACCAAGTTTTCAGTTCTAGATGTCTGAAAAAGGTGTGAAATGTTGATACATATTGGTGGCATGTTGTTGAGGACCCAGCTTCATCTGTAAGATAGACACAGTGGACTGGAGGCTCAAATTCTCCTTCTCCTGCAGTCCACCACACGCATTCAGGGGATAGGGAAGTGGTTGAGGGATGTTAGTATAACCAGGCAGTGGAGCCACCTGGTTAATGTATCCACTGAGCATTGAGGTCTTACTGTACAAGATGTTTAAAAAAAAAAAATGGATGTCTGTCTATGAAAGAAAAGAAAGAAATTTCATCAATGTGTGTAGGTGTGTAAGCATTTTTATATACCCACTATATTTCAGAGGATTGTATAGTGCATCATTATCATAAAGTGTATATTATGCGTGTAGGAGTTCTGTAAGCATTTGTATATACCCAGTATGTTATTTTTGAAGCATTGGTTGTTCATCATCATAAAATGTATTTTATCATGGAAAGGCGTGAATGAAGACTGTGATGTGTGAAATCAATGGTTATCAGTACCATTGCCCAAGTGAATAATGCTGCATATTATAAAAAACTTATGGCTTTACATTTTAATTTCTACATGAATTCCATTTAATGCACAGCTGACGTCTAACCATTTGTTAATGTTGCGGCCTAAGTGTCATTCAATATAAATCCAGTGTACTGCTGGTTGAAATGGTCCCCTCTGCAGTCCACTATTCTTCTTTTGGGGGATTGGTAGAGAGTTGAAGGGCATTTGTATAATCATGCAGTATCCATTTTGTGGTCACTTTTTTTTTTCCCCCAGGTTGAAGACAAACTATTGCTTAGAGTAATACCACTCCACTATTATGTGTATAATTCTCTGGTAACTTTTTTTCGTCATCCGAATTGATTTTTCCCAGCTAAGGATGGAGTAAGGTTTACCTTTATGCTTGTTAATTGTGATGCTGAAATGTTTTGGTAGCTATCTTTTTGAAATGTAGTACACTGTACTGTTTACTTAATTTTCCTAACACAAGAGCATAGAGAGAGAGGGATGTAGGGATTTATCTGATTATATGACTGTTATGCATTGTAAAACTGAGAGGAGTGTGGTGAATATAGGCAGAGAGGAGTACTTTGATTGAAACTTAAGCAGAGAAGCTGAGAAAGAAGCAGTGTCAGATGAATACTAGCTGAAGGTACTAGAGGAGTTAGTTAACACTAAAAATCTCGTTGGTTACTAGTCATATCAGGCCTTCAGTTTGTCCATATCCTGCCATCAAATGTTAGAATCTCTTTGGTTACTAGTCAAATCATACCTCTTTCCTGCTATCATACTCTAGAATCTCCTTCATTATTAGTCAAATCAAACCTCAATTTCTTGCAATCAAGCTTAGAAGCTCCTTGGTTACTAGTCAAATCAAACTTCTGTTTTCTGCAATCAAGCTTCATGTTATTGTGATGTTGCCACTCATGCAGTTGTTGCTGAGATGTTGCCACTCATGCACTTCCTTTGTCAACATCTAAGTTAAATCCTCTTCGTCTGGTGTAGCAGCAGCATTAGGATGTGTAGCAGCATCATTAGGATGTGAGTCGTCAGAGATGAAGGTATTTAAATAATCTCTCCGTGGATATCATACCTCCTTTCGTTTCTGTCATAAACTTCATGTTACATTTCCTCTTTTTGCGTCATGTACTGTTTTTGAAGTTTATCAAACTTATGTCCTATTTCTCTGTTTATGGATGGATGGAAGAAGGAGTAAAAAGTGCAGTTTTAGGCCAAGTTAGATTGAAAGGAGCATATGACATTTTAACCCAGCCATTGAGTTGCGTTTGATCCCAGGAGGATGCCAGCCCAACTCAATGCCGGTCCCAAGCCCGGATAAATTGGGGAGGGTTGGTGTCAGGATTGGGTATCCGGCCGTAAAAATTTGCCAAGCCCTGACATGGTATGGTTCATTACCGTATCATTTAGTGTACTGAATTTCAGGTGTTTTCACTTGCTAAATTGAGTAAATGTCTCCCCCCCCCTCCCTGCTTCATCTCTCTGACTGTCTCTCTTCATGTGAAGTCTGGGTGGCTGGGTTGCTTAGAATAGTCCACACATACACACCCCGCCAGTTTCTGTCAATTTGATGTCGATTCTCCATATGTGTGGTGGTTGTGTGGGGATGGGCATCTTTCCAGGGGGTCGCTAAGAAGGGGTCTTAAACGCGATGCCCTGGCCCTAGGATGTACCGTGAGAACCCACAACAGGCACGTAAGGAGAACGGCGAGATGTCACAAAGGGGGGACGTTCCGGCCATCACATGCACTCGGCCCTTGCGTGTGACAATCACGTGGTTGCTTTTTTACTATTTTTTTCTATTGAATAATGGATTTTCAATTTTGATTTTAGTAATTTTTATCTCTAATGTTTATTATATGCCGTGTGGGTGTTGGATGTACCTGAGAGGACGCTTTTGAGGCCATAACCCTTGGGCACAACAAACAATCGGGCTATATGCCATTTTCACCCTGACTGGCACCACTGTGGGGACATCAACAACTGAGGCACTGATGTCATTGCTGATGGTGTCGGACTTGCTGAATTGAGTATAGTCTGGGCCGATGTGTTGCTCGTTAATCAGGGCACCAGCACTTATCTGACTGTCATACGTGGGACGCTGATACATACTTCACATCCACTCAGTTTTCACGTTCCTCTGCATAGTTGGGCCAGAAACCCCAACCTCCCGTCATGATTTAGATCTGTTTCGGCTACATGCACACTGAGTACCTGAATATTCTGTCATTAACCAGGAAGCCAAAAGGCTTTTTTAGTAGGATGTTACCAGGGTGCCTCCATCCTTTTAGGTCTCCAGACTGGATAAATCCTTTTATATTATAAAAGGATGTCACCAAGCTAATAGGTTTTCAAAAATCCTTGTATATTTTAAAAGGATTCACTAAGCTAATAGGTTTCCAAAAATCCTTTTATATTTTAAAAGGATTCACTAAGCTAATAGGTTTCCAAAAATCCTTTTATATTTTAAAAGGATTTACTAAGCTATTAGGTTTCCAAAAATCCTTTTATATTTTAAAAGGATGTCACCAAGGTAACAGGTTTCCAAAAATTTATATTTTAGAAGGATGTCACCAAGCTAATAGGTCTCCAAATTTGATAAACTTTTATAAGGTATATTTTAAACGGATGTCATCAAAATGTCACCAAGCCTTCCAAATTTGATAAACTTTTATAAGGTATATTATAAACGGATGTCATCAAAATGTCACCAAGCCTTGATTCGCTTAGCAGAACACTTTTGATGTAGATTAGTTGGGTGGACGGTGCTAGGAGTATGTGACCAGAAATTTGTTTGCGGCTGGCATTTTGTTCCGGACACACTCGATCCTGTTTTCAGTGTGAGCTCACAATCCCACACACACACACCAATTCCTGTGCTTGGTGTGTTTTTTCATTCTCACACACACCAGATCCTGTTCTTGGTGTTTTTTTCCTTCTCACACACCAATTCCTGTTCTTGGTGTGCTTTTTCCTTCTCACACACACCAGTTCCTGTTCTTGGTGTGTTTTTCCCTTCACACACACACACACACACCAGTTCCTGTTCTTGGTGTGTTTCTCCTCTCACACACTAGTTCCTGTTCTTGGTGTGTTTTCTTCATCTCAAGCACATCAGTTCCAGTTCTCGATGTGTTGTAAAGAAAACAAAGATCAGAACCAAGATCAAGACCAAGACAAGAAGAAATTGAAGGCCCTATGTAATGCCTCCAGTTTGAAACGTTTCTCCTAAAGTCAAATGTCTACTGCCATCATTCAACACAGAGACAGAATGCAATATGTAAAACTGCAAGGCCTATGCAATGATGATGGTAGCATGTCCAATGGAAGGGTGGTTGGGACGGGCATGGTGTGGGTCCAAGCAGCTTACCTCCTCGTGGTGGACCTGGGTAGAGTGATCTTCATGTATATATTGTTGCATTGGCTCCAGGTTCATTGAAAATATGAACCCTGTGGAGTGCAGCCTGAAATTGCCCTCCTGCATGCCACAACCCATATTTGGGAGATGAGTCGAGGGATGTTGAAATTGTCCTGCAGCCCAAAACCGTTGTTTGGGAGAGAAGAGTTGAGGGTTATTGAAACTGCCCTCCTACAGCCCACGACTCTTGTTTTGGAGATAAGAATTGAGGGATATTGAAATTGGCCTCCTGCAGTCCACGACTCCCGTTTGGGAGATAAGAGTCAAGGGATGTTTAAATTGTTCTCCTGCAGCCCACAACCTTTGTTTAAGAGATGAGTTGAGGGAAGTTTGTGTAGGTGGGCAGTAGAAGCACCCAGTTATATCAGCAGCACCACATGACAGCATCCCTCTCCACGACCATATATTAGAGCTGCTAGAAGCACATGAATGAAGATCACTCTAGCTGAAAGCTGCAATTTATTGACAAACTTTTTTCTAGCAACACAATTACTTAGTGGCATTAAAATATGGTTGTTGGCATGAAAATATATGCTTGATGACATTAAACTATATGCTTGGTGACTAACTTATTTGGTTGTTGACAGAGAGGTTCTTAGTGACAGGTAGAGAGGTTTGGTGACAAATCATTGGTGACATTACAAAGAGGTTTGGTGACATAATACTTGGTGATGTTACATAGAGGTTTAGTGATAAGAGGAACTTGGATTACTTTGTGGTTTGGTGACATCCGAAAGCAAATCAGTTTTTAAAAAATCACCCCACCGTGCAGCAAAGCATAGTGTAATAATACTGTACTTTATATGTACTGTACATGTTTGAGTTGGACTTTTGTAGGTCAGTATGAAAGTGCAGTATTTTGTCTCGTTAAACCTTATATTGCTTCTTTTTGGTATTTTCTGTTATACTGCATGGTCAGTATTATGCTTGTTATATTTTTCATATATATTTTGTCTTGTTATACCACATACACACATCTGGTATATTTCCTGTTATACCACAAGTCTGGTATTATGCTTGTTATATTTTCTGATATGTGTTGCCTTGTTATACCTCATTTTGCTTATTTTGGTATATTTTCTGTTATGCCATAAGTCCAGTATTATGCTTGTTATATTTTCAGATATATTTTGTCTTGTACCTCACATCGCTTCATTTGGTATATATTATTTATACCACAAGTCTGGTATTATGCATGTTATATTTTTCAGATATATTTTGTCTCTTACCTCAGATAGCTTCTATTGATGTAGTTCCTGTTATACCACGAATTCAGTCTCATGAACATAGCTGTATTGTAGACAAAATTTGCAGTGCTTGCAACATTGCAACTCTGAATTTCTGGCTTTGTGTAGGGTGGTTGTTTTGACACTGTGTAGGCTATATTGTTTTGAAATTTGAAGTGTTTGCTAAGAGAGGTATTCAGACCTGTGGAATACACAGGATGCAACTCTGACAGAATGTCTTAATTGAGAGAAGAATTTAGAAAAATTGTACAAGTAAAATGCATAATGTAGCCATTCTCATGTTTTGTTGAGTTTTAATGTTCAAAGATTGCTTGTGTTGTGACTGTGTCGTACCTGTTGTAAGAAAGTGTGTTGTGGTGTGAGAAGTTGCATTGCAGTTTGTGCATATTGAATTTTGAGTTGTATTTTGCGTTGGCATTGTAGTAGGGAAGGGTAGTGACTGTTGCATTCTGGTTAGGTGTAGTCTTGTCTTTCTGGGTTGGGTAGTTTCTTAGGGGTGTTGTCTGGTGGACGTTTGTGAAGGGTGTTATTTGGTTGAAGGTTTTGGGTGGCTGTGTGTGTGTGTGTGTGTGTGTGTGTGTGTGTGTGTGTGAAGTATTGTGCTGGGTGGAGAAAGAGGAATGTTGGTGAAGCAGTTTGTACGTGTTTGGTGGTTTTCCTCTTTGTTTCTCTGTGGTGGAAGGTGATGCAACATACAGTTGCGGAGTTGAGAAGAGTGTTAACCTGTCTCTCTCATATGATCCTTGTTTGGGAGTACTTTTGTTTCTTGATAGGGCCTTTGTGCATCCAGTCATTATTCCAGAGGCTTTGTTTTGTGTTGTCTTAAGCTTTTCCATTTTTGTGCCAGTTAAATAGGGGGCTCATCTTGTGCTAGTGTCAGTCATTATTCTAATGAATTGTTCATAGAATTTATGCTGTATGAAGGTGGTACCTGTTATTGTTTTCAAGACATTGTGTTTATGATGTGCCTTTGCTCTGATGTTATCTCTATTGAGAAAAGGTCATGTGTGCCCTTAGTAGATCTTAGAATTTTAGGTGTCTTTCCAGTGGGAGTGGTTGCTTGAGTAAGGTAACATGAGGGTGTGTTTGAGGTGTTTGTTTGGAGTTGGGAGGATGATAGTTAATTTGATTAGTGTAGCAGTCATTTTATGTATGCCTGTGTTAAAGTGAGTGTAGCATAGGTACTGTTGGGGATTATCTGCTAACTGTTCTAACTGTTGAGTTTATTTTATGAAACAGTTGCTAGGTTATGGGGACTGAATAGGGAAGTTGCTAGAGATCAAGCTGCATGGAAAGCTGACATTAGGTACCCATGGCTGACACATGCAAGCATGTTGGACCCTTTATATCTGAGACAATTTATTTTTTATTTCATTAATTTTTAGGTGGTGAAAAAATATACTTGAATGAGTAAATGTGAGAGGAGGTATTGCAAGCCAAGAATGTGGATAGATATGATGAACAAGTACAGTATACAAAAACAGATAAAGATGGTGGGACTAGGGAATGGACTGGGTTGATCTGGTTTGATGAATTATGTTTGGAGGAGCATATGATAAAAGTTTAATGCCCCTTATTAAACTTTACAGTCATCCGAATGAGTTGTTTTCATCGTAACGTGAAGTGCATCTATTTAAAAATATATATACAATATACATCAGCCTGTGAAGTGGAATATAGGATTCTTGTGCTTGAATAGTTTGTTTGTTAGTATCTGGCCCTCTTCATTAGCAATTTTGTTGATCATTTATTCCACTTTTATGTTTTCCGTCCCTGCACTCTGGATTTCACTGTACTTCATCTTTAAGTGAGAAAAACAATGTGGGATGGTAACAGTTATTAACTTTTTAGTGTCAGTCTTTTGAGTCTTGGTAAAATCCTCTTCAGTTTGTTGTTTCAACAAGATTGTTCTGTTCAACTGAGGGATGTCTTTAATTATGAAAGTTTTTATCACCACTGTATTGTTTTTTTCAACTTAGGAAAGGTTTAATAATGAAAGTTTTAACCAAAGCTGCATTGAACTCCTTCAGTTTAAAGAGCTTATTCCAAGGTAGAATAAAAGACTTAACAGTTGTAATAATAATAATAATATTAGTACTAGTACTGTAACATGAAAATGATATTCCATCATCTTGCTCAGTGGGTTAATATTTATAATAAAAATCGTTTTAGTAGATTTTTTCACATACACTGGTCTGTAACATAAGTACCACACTGGTCTAAATACAGTTTATGATTCACATCTTCCATGGTAGCCAGATGTCTTTACATGATTATTTTATGTTGATAACACTTGTTAATATTGTCAGCACTGTAATGCACATATGCGGACATAATTACTGATATAATTAAGGTAAATAATGATGCAGCAATGGCTTTCAAATGTCAATATGCAGTTTAGGAGAGTTTTATGACTGGAAAAAAAGAAACTGTCAGCTTTTGTGCAGTACTGTGCACAAACTCCAGAAAGTATCATCAGTCAGGTGGTTGATAGTTGTGCAGTAAGCATTATTATTATTTTTTTTTCTTCCAAGTATTTGTGAATGGATTTTGTTAGAAAATTAATTCTTGATGTATGAAATGCCTTTGTCAATGTCTTCCTCCTCCACCTTTTGCCCTCTTCCCCCTCCTCTTCCCCTCCCTCCTCCCTCTGCCTCTTCTCCCCTCCTCCCTAGCAGGAGAAGAG
>JAGKTI010021239.1:0-15851 GCA_018397915.1 Birgus latro | reverse complement strand
GACCGTGAGAGAGGCGGGAGGCGCGAAAACACAGCTGTTCGGCACGCACGGGAAATTCAAACTGACGGGGTCCAAAAAAATAGGATTTTTTTTCAGATTTTTTCGAATTTTGTGGGCATTTTGGGGGTCGAACAATCTACGATGTCCGTATAGTGATGTATCCGGATATTTTTTTATAATTTCTTAGATTAACACTGAAAGTTGACATTTTCATGGAATGACCCTATTGGATGCCATTTCTGTTGTAAACGATCTTAACCCATGGATTGCGCAATTATCTTTTTTTATCCCACCCCGTGGTGCACAAAAATGAAGATTTTTTTTTTTTCATTATAAACTTGAAGATAAACATCCAGGGCATCATCCGTTTTTGCGAAGGGCTATGGATAAGTTTATGTAGGGGAGTAGTGAATTTTTTTTTTTATTATTATTATCAACTTGAAGATAAATATCCAGGGCATCATCTGGTGAAAAGAAAAAAAACATCTCTCTTTCCTTCTTTGCGTAGCGCCATGTGTAAGTTTGAGTATGGGTGGAGTAGTTAGCGGTGATGCACGTCCAGAACAGCCTGAGCTGTGGCTCGCAATCCACGGGTTAAACTGCCGCAGATTGGAAATCCAAAGTACACCCATTGGGCAAAAAATGAGATTTTTGGGTAACATATTTTTCTTGTCTTTGTTATTGATTGAGGATGTAATATAAGTATGTGAATTAGTTTTCAGTTAGATACAGGTATACCTCAATATACGATACCCCTAGATGCGATACCCTGGCTTAACGTTGGGGGTAGAAATACCACCATACCCCGCCTAGCGATGGCCATTAAAAAAAAAAAAAATGGTTTTACGCCTGGTATCCCTGAAGGGCTACGGCGTTGCCTCTGGATAGAGGACTTTTGGATTGGAGCGTGTAGCATTTTATGACCGGATGCCCTTCCTGATGTCTACCAATGACCCTTGGGTGAATTCGATCCTCCAACCCTACGATCAGAGCGGAGCGCTCTAACCCACTGAGCCACTGCCCAGTTTAATAATTTTTTTTAAATTTTTTATTTATTTATTTTTTTACTGATTTTGATGATATTTTAGACTAAAATTGTGTTTAGGTTGATTAACCCTTAATCCGCGGGGTTGTCGGAGTTGCGCCGTATAGTCTGCTGATGTACTTTCTGCCATCACTGGCCTCAATACTAACAAGGCATATATGCCTGATGGAGTCCCTCCTGTTGTCCTCAAAAACTGTGTTTCTGTGCTTACACCCTGCCTAGGTAAACTCTTTCACCTTTGTCTATCAACTTGTACCTTTCCTTCTTGCTGGAAGTTTGCTCTCATTCAGCCAGTCCCAAAGAAGGGTGACCATTCCCAACCCTCTAACTATCGTCCAATTGCTTTAACATCCTGTGTCTCAAAAGTTTTCGAGTCGATTCTTAACAGAAAAATTTTAAAGCATCTTTCCTGTCACAACTTTCTTTCAGATCGTCAGTATGGGTTCCGTCAGGGACGCTTCACTGGCGATCTTCTCACCTCCCTTTCAGACTCCTGGTCATCCTCTGGTGAAAGCTTTGCCATTGCACTTGACATCTCAAAGGCTTTCGATCGAGTGTGGCATAAATCTTTAATTTCTAAACTGCCCTCCTACATTTTCTGTCCTTCTATCTGTGCCTTCATCTCTAGCTTCCTTTCTGGTCATTCTATAGCCGCTGTTGTAGACAGCCATCGTTCTTTTCCTAGACCTATCAACAGTGGTGTTCCTCAGGGCTCTGTCCTATCACCAACTCTCTTCCTTTTATTCATCAGTGACTTCTAAGCTGTACATCTAACCCTATCCACTCATATGCTGATGATTCCACCCTTCACCTTTCCATTCGGTTTCCGCAACTTCCATCTCAGCAGTTACTTCAATAAAAAAAGGATGAGGCTATGGCACACCTAATGTCTGACTTGGCTCATATCTCTGATTGGGGTAAAAATAATCTTGTTATTTTTAATGCATCAAAAACTTGGTTCTTACACTTATCAACCCGACAAAACCTTCCTCAGGATTACCCACTAATGTTTAATAATGAACAGTTATGTCCTGCATCGTCCTTGAACATGGGGTTTCATTCTCTCAGGATTTGTCCTGGAGAGAACATATTACATCTCTTGTGAAATCTGCTTCCAAGAGATTAGGTGTGCTAAGCCGATTCCGAACTTTCTTTACCCCTGCACAGTTGTTGACCTTGTATGCGGGTTTTATTCGCCCGTGTATGGAGTACACTGTGGGGAGGCTTCCCACATGCAGCACTTCTCAATAGGGTGGAGTCAAAGGCTTTTCGTCTCAACGTCTCATTAACTCTCTTCCTCTTACTGATTCCCTTCAGCATTTGTCTCTTCGCCTCACTGTTGCATCTTTTTCTCTCTTCTATCGCTACTTCAACGGTCACTGTTCCTCTGAACTGTCTGCTTTCATCCCTCCACCTTTACGATGGGCACGTAGTACCCGTCTAGCAACAAACTCTCATCCCTTTTCTGTCCAACTCTCTAATGCAAGAGTTAACTGTTACTCCCAGTCCTTCATTTATGCAACTGGTCAACTCTGGAACTGTCTTTCTCTGTCTGTATTTCCTACTTCCTGTGATCTCCAGTCTTTCAAACGCAGTGTGTCCAGGCATCTCGAAATGAATGAATCTTGAATTTGGCTCTCTTTTGTATTGTTTTTGCTTTTTCTTGGAAGGAACAGTATGCAGGCCTGTGGCCTTTGGTTCCTTCTTCTTTGCATTAAAAAAAAAAAAAATCCCGCGGCGCAAATCCGTGCTCCGACTGACTTTTTAAAAATATTTGCCCAAAATCAGTTATTAGTCCTCGAATATTATAATTACATATGCATATGGCATATACCTTCAGCTTTCTCCTGGGATGTTTTTTTTAGCACTCGTCGAATACCGTAGTACTTGTGGAGACTTCTGAAGCTGGGTAACTAAGTCTCCACTTTACATTTCCTGACTTCCCGTATTATGAATACCACTGCCAGTTATTAACACTAGAAACACTATTCAATGATTTCCAAGTAGTTTGGACTCCATACTCAAAAAAAAAAAAAAACTGTGAAAGCAATGTAAAACGAGCGCGTACGAGCCTCCCACTCGTGCTAATTCACCGCTCATATTGTCATTTCTTATTCATATACACACTCACACTTTATTATTTCTAGTACTTTATTACACTTATATATATCTACAGTCCTTTACCGCTTCCCATACAATGTTTAGTAGGGGTAGAGGTCACAGGGCCTTTTATAATGGGCGCAAAAACGGCAGAAATGGAGGGGCGCGACTGTGACGTGCCTCCAGCTTGCAGGACAACAGTGAACTGAGATGTAAGTATCTGAGTAGCCAAGAGTTGAAAATGTCAGCTGCTAATGTATATCCTAAGAAATAAGTAATAGGAAATCTAGACAATACATAATAAATTAGGTAGTTCCAGGTGAATATAGATATCACTCAGGCTTCTCCCTTCCTTTCTTATATACATTTATATAACGAGAATAACTCGTATGGCATGAGGATTACCTGACCGGTGACGGTTCTTAGTTGTGCCTTCCTCCTGAATTCACCTAATCCACCTTTTTATGGTTATTTTTATACCAAAATTATGTTTGAGCTCTCTGTTCAAGATTGGATTCACTTCCTGTTTATAAAGGGAACTCATGCCACCTCTCATCTCCCTAATACAGTAGTTGCATGCATGTAGCTCTCCCTCTCCATATCAAGGTATAGTAGGTCTGCTTGACATTTCGTGTTCAGGTGTACGATGAAATGTCCAGATGATCGTCGTGTAACCGCCAACATTTTGTTTCACATATGAAATTTGGACTTATTAATTCTCGCAAGTTGATGTTAAGGCTTTGGAATTTCCTGGGTTCATTTATACTGTCATCCCATCAGCAGCAGATATGAAGCTTGAGGAAATCAGGCTAGCCTACCACGAATATGTACTCTTGGTAGAGCTGTCATAATGTTTCAAGCCCTTAATCTTCGGACAAAATCGCGACATGATTTTTGTCTTTGACTGTACATAAACCCATTTGGCCACCATACATACACACCACCAATACAGTAAGCCCAATATACCTAACTCTTTACTCTGCCGTCAGCATTGATTTTTTTTCTTTTTCCCCTATTCACCTACTAATTACAGTATTCTGAACATTTAATGGTTTTCAGTAAGACTTCTTTATTAGACTGTAAAACAGTTTCAGGGTAACAACACTCTTTCACACAATTGGGCTAAGCAGTGAACAGAAATCTTGAATAAAAGGCATACAGTATTAATGTTTGTCCTTCCATATCTGACATGCCGATATTGACATTAAAAATCTGTGTTGGTTTGGTAGTGGGGGGGGGGAGCAAAAGTTGGCGATATATCGGTTTGGTTAATTGTATTGGTTACAGTACGTACAGTGCTTTATCCCCTGTTCCATGCTATTGTGCACTTTTAGATGCTAGTTGTTTTGGTGAGCAAAGGTGCTTGAACTAGATGTAGGCCATAAGGGTTTACTTCCAAGAGTGCTTGGAGTTTAGTAATGCCACCCAGGGTCATACACCTGGTCACTTGCCTAAACACCTGAAGTGAGTAACCATGATCTGAGCCCGTATGCTCTCCAAGAAGCATTATTAAGTTACATGATAAATGGATGGATGGATGGATGAAATATCTCTGTTGTTGTGGCAGTTCATTGGTGTGCACAGCTTGCAAGTATCTTGGTCAAAAAGATCTGAAGGTGATTTTTTTTTTGGGGGGGGGGGGGGGGGGGGGGGGAGAGAGAGTAAGAGAAGGAAGGGGTAGAAAGTGGTGGGGGGAACGGAGTAGGAAAGTATGTTAACCCGTACCATGCTGGGCCAAAAAAAAGACTGATACTCCTCTATGCTGGCTGATTTGGGATTTTCATTTTTTGGCTAAATGGGCTTAATACATCAATATAAGATCCTTGGCACTAATAAAAGTAACCAATAAAGCCAGATAGTTGGTTGAATCGGGTTAGATTGGTGCCACTCTACCTCTGAAATCTTCACGGTTACTGAGAGAGCAGAGCGGCCGTGAGCTTGTGAACCGATTTTAGATATTTTTTTTTCTGGCTAAATGGGCATAATGCATCAATATAAGATCAGTGGCACTAATAAAAGGAAACGCCAAAGGCAGAAAGTTGGTGGAATCGAGTCAGGTTGGTGCTACTCTGCCTCTGAAATCTTTGAGGTTATTGAGAGAGCAGAGCATCTGTGAGCTTGTGAACCGATTTTTTTTTCTTTTGCGGGTAAATGGGCTTAATACATGAATATAGGATCCCTGGCACTAATATAAATAATCATGAAAGCCAGATTGTAGGTTGAATCGAGTCAGGGTGGTGCCTCTTGACCTCTAAAATCTTCAAGGTTACAGAGCAGAGCAACTGTGAGCCTGCTAAGATTTACTCACCTCCCATGATCCTAAATTAGTGTTGTAAGCATAGCGGAGAAGTGTCTGAAGTTAACAAGATACGATATTACCTTCCTTTTTACTTTGGTTGCTTGCAGTGACTTTTCAATGCTGCAAGACATACAGTAGACCTACATCACCAGCGTTTTTGAAGGGGATGTAGGTATATGTCGCTAGCATGGTACGGTTTAATACTAGTAACTACAAGCAGTTGAGTAGATTTTGTAAGTCTGATCTTCCATTAGCCTTCTGCTTCCCAAGTACTTTACACCTAATCCTTTTTGCTCACTTTTTTGTTGGCAGTGTCTGGATATCAGTGAAGGGTGTGCCCCTGTTTTCTGCTTTGGAATGTATTCTTAGGTTCCATAATGAGACCATAAGAATGACTGATCATTTTAATGCTAGGTGACAAAGGTTATATGGCACTAAGGTGTTGAAAAGTAATGATAGAGAAAAGGTAAAATCAAAGGTTAGCTAGAGGAGATGGTGAGGATGATTTCTAAACCAGAATGAACGTTAAATAGACTGAGAAAGGACATAAAACCAGTAATGGAGAAGAAGGGAGATTAACAGAGAATGTTACAGACATTTGGGCCTTTGGGGTCCTACAAAGTTGATCCAGGTGTAGGAAGAAGTTGTGTACTGTTATTGAGCATGGTACATTGTAGAAGTATGTGGGAGATGCTGAAACATGGCAAACAGCTTGAATAAATGGGACCTGATCATTGGTCATGTGGTGACCATAGTTATGGTGAACGTGGCATATTCGAAGTTAAGCATGTGCAGTTTCCCAACGCCTGTGTTTGTATCCATTGGAACCCTCAGTGAGAGGGATGTTTTTACAGTATCGAGTATGTTCTGTGTGGCTTGTGACCAGAAGGATTGCCAGTTTTGTAATGGGAAGGCTTTAAACTCAGGGAAAAGATCCAAGCATGGAAATGGGTAGTAAACGTAAGTGTGATTGGAAATGGCTGACCGGGCTAGGTGATCTTCCTTTTCATTAACTGGAATGCTTGTATGTCCAGAAACCCAGCAAAACTGGACAGATTTATGATGGCTAGATAGCAGAACAGCCACTTACAGATCTTAAGTACTAAAAGATGGGTGCATTTGGTTGAATGAAAGAGCCAGGGTGCAATAGAGGTGCCACAGAAAATGATAAATGAAGAGAAAGGTAAGAAATAGAGCCATTGTTGGGCAAAGATGAAGGCCTAGAGTTCAGCTGTCAGTACAGTGGCAGTTGATGGTACATGGTATTGAAACAAAGTGGAGGAAAAGAGAACAGTACGACATGTTCCATTAGATGTCCTGGATCCATCTGAATGAGTATAGATGGAAATTATAAGAGAGTATGGAAACAAGTGTGTAAGAAATAGAGAGTAAAATAAAATGATAGAGGGATGACTTTGAGTAGGGCAAAATGGACAAGCGAATATAGGGATGTGGTAAAAGCCATGTAGCATAAAGTCAGGAATGGAAGTGTAGAATACTAGGTAGTGATAGGGAAGAGGAGGAAACAAGGAAGGGGCAGAAGAAAAAGGAAGGAAGGAAGCAACAGAAGAAAAACAGCCTTGCATAATTAGTTGAGGCAGCAGTGAGGAACCTAGGTGAGGGGAGGGGGGCTGAGAGGCCCTGTCTCACATCATGTCCCAGTTGTTGTCTGTCCCCCTCTGCCATGGCAACAAGGGGCAAGGAAAATAGGGGGGGACCACAAGACTGAATAGGTAAAACTATCTTCCTTCTCGTAAGAGGTTGTGGACAGGCTTAACTAATTTCCTGTGCTATTTCCCATGCTAGGGTTCATTTGACTCACTCTGCCACTTTACATCTCCCTGTTACAGGATCGAAACACATTAGATATGAGAGTGGTTTTAACACCAAATAGGAGATTGATTCCAGGCTGGCTAGGCTAGGTGGCTGGCTTTTTCTCTGAAACTTTGTCCGTTTCCTTGAAGTGGCTGGGGCAGTTCAGTTGCCCATTACAAACAATGGAGTTTTGGCACCTCACAGTCTGATTCATGGTTGGTTAAAGTGGTCTCTGCTGTCTTGCTTGCATGTAGTGGCCAAAGATAGCTGTGGCTGCTGCTATTCAAGATTTTTGGTTTCACAGTAATTGTTCCATCCATCCATCATCCAATCCTATGCTTCCCCATGAGCAGCGTAGAAACCCAGGGCTTGGCATATTGGCCCTGCCATTTAAGATGGGTGATTATTGTGGTAAATGCCAAATGATTTTAATTAGCCCAGGAGAAAGTTTTTGTAGTGACATGGTTAGTGAAAATTATACCTGCCAAATCCCATTTTGCCTGCTTCCGAGCATAGGGGTCCAACACTAGGGTACAGTTGCCCCAATAAGTGATGGCAGAGTTTCAGATTGCTTTGGTCGGTCTGCACTGCCATATGTTCAATGAAAATCTTAGTGAATATAAGGTATAAATTCTGTGCCTTCATCATATCACATCAGATAAAATATATGTATGTCATGCTAAGAATTACTGGTATGTAATTTTTAGAAAGGGAAGAGGTTGCGTAGGTCACATATTCATTCTTAGATGTTTAGTGGGAAAGTTTCTGTAGTAGAGAAAGAAGTTGTATGTGGCCTTCATGGATTTGGAGAAAGCGTATGCAGGGTGAATAGACAAGGAATGTGGAAAATATTAAGAATACAGTAATCTCTCTACTTTCCGGACGACCATTATCCTGTTACACCATTGTTTAGACATCTTTTTTTACCACGTCGATTTGAATTTCCCACGCGCACCAACCAGCCGTGTTATCGCGCCACCCGCCTCTGTCTGCTCTCCTCTCACTTCCTGCTCAGCTGCTGGCTCGTGAAGACACTCTCGGATGCTCTCGTCATGGCTGCTCACGTGGTTGCTTTTGTGGTGATCCCTTACCTCCTGCAGGGCTTGCTGCTCCACTGCACCTTCTTCATTTGTGTGTGATGATGTCCCTGCTGCTTGAGAAGAGGAAGAGAGTGGTGTTGACTCTGGAGAAGAAACGGGAGATATTGGAGAAGGTGGACGCGGGATGGCCGACGTCACACATCCTACGTGAATTCAGCCTCTCTCGCTCTACTTTGTTTGATATCAAGAGGTTCCGAGACAAACTCCACCAGTATACGACTGACTTCGCTTCGAAACCAGATGGAACATGGAGAGGAAGATGATGATTACTCCTAAGTATGCAGACATCGACCGTTCAACGCTCATCTGGTATCAACACCAGCGTGGAACAGAGCTGAAAGCTGCTGCTGAGAAGTTCGCAAGGTTACACGACACCCCAGACTTCAAGGCATCTGAAGGTTGGCTCTTCGCGTTCAAGTTATGGCACGGACTTACCAATCGTAAGACCCATGGCGAAGCTCTGGATGCCAACGACGAGGGAATAGAAGAGTTTCGGCAGAAGGTGAAGGGTTTTATTGACAGGGAGGGCCTCACTCTCGGTCAAGTCTACAACGCTGACGAAACTGGACTATTCTAACGCTCAGTGCCCACAAACACTCTCGCTGAGGAGACAGAGAAGCATATACCTGGCCGCAAGCTCTCCAAGCAACGGGTGTCTGCTTTGTGCTGCGCCAATGCTAACGGCATGCACCGTGCGAAGCCTGTTATTGTTGGACATGCAAAGCAGCCTCGGTGCCTTCGTGGGTTAATGGATGTCCTTCCTGTCATGTGGTATAATTCTCTGAAGGCTTGGTTCACAGCCAAGGTCTTCAGAGATTGCTTTCACCAACACTTTGTCAAGGAGGCCATTCATTATCAGACGGAGACACTGAAAATCCCACGTGACCAGGTAAAGGCCCTCCTAATTCTAGACAGTGCATCTGCACATCCGTCTGAGAAGGAGATGGTGGCTGAGAATGGCCGCATTTGGTGCCTGTTTTTGCCACCTAATTTGACTGCTCTAATCCAACCAATGGACCTGGGAGTGATTGTGGCAACGAAGAGGCCGTACTGATGGAGGATTTTGGATGAGGTAATGGTTGTCCTCGAGGACGAGGATGAGTGCAGGGAAGGACGAGACACGCAAGGACAGTGGCCTGTGGAAAACCTTTGCCACTACAACCTCAAGTCTGCCATCTATAACAGGGCCAGTGCATGGAAGGAAGTCTCTGTCAAGACTCTAGAAAGTGGTTGGTCTTGTCTGCTTCACGGAACTGACGCGGTGCACGACTTTACATAGGAATTTACATAGGACTTCCTAGGTTTCGAGGTGGATGACTTCCATGCAAGGCTTTGTGCAAGTGGAGACAATGTGGATGTGGTCGAAGTGCGTGAGTGTTTGGATGACGACGAGGGCGATCCTGGGTATCAGATCATGTCTGATATTGGGATCGCATCTTCTGTTGCCGGTACGAGTACCCAGTAAGAAGATTCCGACGAGGACAGCGACGATGATGTGGAATCCTCTCAGCACGTCACAACTCCAGCCATCCCCAAGCTGAGCGCACTCCGGGAACATGTGGAGTTCGTCCTGGACTACCTAGAACACTGCGACAGGGAGATGGGGCCCTTGGGACTTGTGGAGGAAGTGCAAGCTTTCAGGCAGTGTATCATTAATCGTCAGAATCGTCGTTGCTTGCGTTAATCAACCATTGACAGTTTTTTCAGGGCCGTCACCCCTGCCATGCTCAGCCCTCGCTCCACACCAATGCCTCACCAAGACAGGCCTTCAACCTCCAAGCCACAGCCCAGCACATTGGCCATGGCAGAGTCACCACTGGATGTGAGTTTGCGCCTATCCTCAGAGTCCTCTGCAGTTGGTAGCCCATCACCACCTCCCTCTGACGAGCCCCTAGGCTGCCTCCAGCAGCTCCTCTCAGACTCTGACAGTGATTAAGCTTGAAGGACTCGCCACTAGACCGCACAGGAATTTACAGTGATGTGAAGTGATGTGCAGTGCAGTGAAGTGATCTGATGCAAGGTACAGTTACTGTTATGGGAAGGGAAATGTTGTGGGAAGTGCTGGTGAGTGTGAAGTGCAACGCAAGTGCCAAGGATTTAGTGAATTGCATCGGTGAATTCCTGCAGGTGCCTCAGGTGCACCTATATACTGTCAAAGTCTGGGAGGATGGAGCGGGTTATCCTCAGGATGGCGGCAGCCTTCTCGTAAGTACCCTAACTTCATCAAAAATCCTTGTTTTGTTCTTCCCATTTCATTAATTTCATGCATTGACTGTGTGAAAGGTGATATCCATAATGATTTTCATGTCTAACCTTTTTTCAGCATACTGTAAAGTGGCAAAAAATTCCCATTAATATAAATCATAATTTCCTGTCATCAATTTATTTTTTCATGCATTGTTACCTATAGTATTAAAGTGCACAAGCTGTGAAAAAGGTGATTTTCAGTGATTTCCATGTCCAATACTTTCAGCATGCTGTAGAATGGTGAACCCTTTTGCCATACCTAACTCTTAATCATCATTTTTTTGGTGACAGTTTATTTATTTGATGCTTTGTATCCCATATTTTAGTGCATAAGATGTGAAAAATGATAATTTTCATAGTGATTGCCACATCCAATACTTACTTACACTAAGCTGCCAACTTGTGAACACCTATGCCTTACCTCAAAATCATCATTTTGGGGTTAAAATTCAATGAATTCATGCTTTTTGTTCATTATTTTAGTGCATACGATGTGAGAAAGGGTGATTTTCATAGTGATTTCCATGTCCGATACTTACTTTCAGCATGCTATATTCTGGTGAACATATTTGCCATACCTAACTCATACTCATCATTTTTCTGGTAACAATTTATTTATTTGATGCTTTGTATCCCATATTTTAGTGCATAAGATGTGAGAAATGATGATTTTCATAGTGATTGCCACGTCCGATACTTACTTACACTAAGCTGCCAACTCGTGAACACCTATGCCTTACTTACAAAATCATCATTTTTGGGTTAAAATTCAATGAATTCATGCATTGTATCCCATATTTTAGTGCATACGATGTGAGAAAGGGTGATTTTCATAGTGATTTCCATGTCCGATACGTACTTACACTGTGCTGGCAAGTTGTGAACACTATGCCATACTCACTTCAAAATCATAATTTTTTGGTTAGAATTCAATTAATTCATGCGATGTGTCCATTATTTATGTGAAAGGGGACTTAAATAAGTGCTATGTATGTCCGATAGAGAGGTAGGTAGGTGGTTTTCTGATTTAGGTTAGGTTAGGGTCATTAATGACCGGTGCAGGAGCTTCAGGACCACTTTTCAAACAAGACCACGTTCCGGTCATGCCTTTGGTTCTGTTACAATGGATAGTGGAGTGATTACTGTATATGGAGTAAATGGGAAGTTGTTGAATTCCATGAAGAGTATGTATGAGGGGGCTAAGGCTGCAGTGCATGTGGATAGTGAATCGAGTGAATTTTTCTGTTTGAATGTTGGATTGAAACACGGATGTGTTATGTGTCCATGGGTGTTCAGTCTGTATATGGATGGAGTTATAAAAGAGATACAAGTAGGACAGAGGATGTTGGAGTGGCCTTAATGAGAGAGGGCAATGTTTGGAAACTCCCTGTATTGTTGTTTGCAGATGATACTGTTAAGTGAAGATGAGGGGGAACTGCATGGTTTGATGTATGAATTTGAAGAGTATGTAAGAAACTGAATCCAAAGGTGAATGTAGGGAAGAGTAAAGTTATGGTCTTCGAGAGAAATGAAGTCACTGGATGTACAGTCGCTCAAAGAAGTGATGTCCCGATTCCCAGTACCTTTCGCTTAGAAAGTGGTATCTGGCAACTGTCACGGCCATGTTATATCTTCTATATTGCACACCGGAAAGAACAGTATTTGGGTAAACAACACCAAAAAGTAATATACAGTAATCCCTCTAATATTCGGACGTCCAATACTCGGATATACTCACTATTTGGATATTCTGGGCTGCCCAACCCCCAAAATGCCAAAAAATTCGAAAAAAATCGAAAATTTTTCGATTTTTTGGGACCGCGTCAGTTTGAATTTCCCACCTGTGCCGATCGGCTATGTTTACACTCGTGGCGTCTGTCTGTCGGTCGCCATTACCCACTCAGTTACTGCCTCATGAACACCTCCGACAATGGCTGCCGAAGTGATTGCTTTTGTGGTGATACCCTACCTCCTACAGTGCTTGATACTGCTCTTCACCTTCTTCATCATGTGTGTGATGATGGAATATACTGTTATGTACAGTGCAGTGAAGTGATGTGATTCCAGTTATAAAAAAAAAAAAACGTTGTGGAAAGTGTTGGTGATAAGTGCTGGTGATTCTCAATTGGAAAGGTGTGTCAGGTGCAAGGTCTTCCTGTCAGAGTCTGAGATGATTGAGTGGGTTATTACATCAGGATGGCAGCTTCTTGTTCGTAAGTACCCTAACTTCATGCCTAACCTGTTTTCATCATGCTGTAAATGTGTTAAAAGATTACCAAAAATGTTAATCATAATTTCCTGCTTGCAATTTAATTTTTCCATGCATGGTTCTGAAGTAAAACAACTAGAAAAAAGGTGGAAGATGTGAATTTAATGTCCGGTCCTAACCTAACCTAACCTATTGTTACCATAAAGATTTTCATGCCAAACCTGTTTTCATCATGCTGTTAATGTGTTAAGAAATTACCCTAAATGTTAATCATAATTTCCTGATTGCAATTTAATTTTTCCATGCATGGTTCTTAAGTAAAACAGCTAGAAAAAAGGTTGAAGCAGTTAATTTCATGTCCGGTCCTAACCTAACCTAACCTATGGTTACCATAAAGATTTTCATGCCTAACCTGTTTTCATCATGCTGTTAATGTGTTAAGAAATTACCCTAAATATTAATCATAATTTCCTGCTTGCAATTTAATTTTCCCATGCATGGTTCTTAAGTAAAACAGCTAGAAAAAAGGTTGAAGCAGTTATTTCATGTCCGGTCCTAACCTAACCTAACCTATGGTTACCATAAAGATTTCATCATGCTGTACATGTGTTAAAAAATTACCAAAAATGTTAACCATAATTTCCTGCTTGCAATTTAATTTTTCCATGCATGGTTCTTAAGTAAAACAGCTAGAAAAAAGGTTGAAGCAGTTACTTTCATGTCCGGTCCTAACCTAACCTAACCTATGGTTACCTTAAAGAGTTTCATGCCTAACCTGTTTTCATCATGCTGTACATGTGTTAAAAAATTGCCAAAAATGTTAATCATAATTTCCTGCTTGCTATTTAATTTTTCCATGCATGGTTCTTAAGTAAAACAGCTAGAAAAAAGGTTGAAGCAGTTAATTTCATGTCCGGTCCCAACCTAACCTAACCTATGGTTACCATAAAGATTTCCATGCCTAACCTGTTTTCATTATGCTGTACATATGTTAAAAAATAACCCTAAATGTTAATCATAATTTCCTGCTTGCTATTTAATTTTTCCATGCATGGTTCTTAAGTAAAACAGCTAGAAAAAAGGTGGAAGATGTGAATTTCATGTCCGGTCCTAACCTAACCTAACCTATGGTTACCATAAAGATTTTCATGCCTAACCTGTTTTCATTATGCTGTACATATGTTAAAAAATTACCCTAAATGTTAATCATAATTTCCTGCTTGGTATTTAATTTTTCCATGCATGATTCTTAAGTAAAACAGCTAAAAAAAAGGTTGAAGCAGTGAATTTCATGTCCGGTCCTAACCTAACCTAACCTAACATTGTGTTAATCATAATTTCCTGCATTTAATTTAATTTTTTCATGCATAGGTCTTAAGTGCACCATCTAGGAAAAAGGTGGAAGCAGTGAATTTCATGTCCGGTCATAACCTAACCTAACCTAATCATTTTTCTGGTAGCAATTTACATCATTTACTGTATTTGATGCTTTGTATCCAATAATTTAGTGCATAAAATGTGAGAAAAGATGATTTCCATGTCCGATACTTACTTATACTATGCTGGCAAATTCTGAGCTCCTATGACTCATTCACCTCTAAATCATCATTTTTTGGTTAAAATTCAATAAATTCATGCTATGTGTGCATTATTTATGTGAAAAGGGACCTAAATAAGTGCTATACATACAGGAAGGTAGTTTTCTGATTTAAGTTAGGTTAGGTTAGGGTCATGAAAAACCAGTGCTGGAGCTTCGGGACCAATGTCCGGACAAAACCAATATTCGGACATGCCTTTGGCTCTATTACAGCGGATATTGGAGGGATTACTGTATTCGCGTTTTTACCGTGTATATCTCGCATTACGAAAGAGGAAACCACAATACACTAAAGTTGAGGCTTAGCAGTACGAAAGAATGTGAAACGCACTCCCTATCGCTCAACGGTTTCAGGGTTAAAATGTGGAGAAACTCTCGTAATACTTATTTTCCATTCAAAATCAACAATACTGAAGGAAATATGTCCCATAAAATAAAACCCACAGATAATCGTAATTTCGAAATCATTAGTGTCATCAAATCAGAAAAATAAACATCTAGAGATATATTATTATCCACATTTAATTCTCTATGCGAGATGATATTCATGCGGGTAAACCCGTAAGTGCTGAAAGCCGGAAAGCAAGATTGATCAACAAGAAACTACAGCCTATCGGTGCAAGCAGATTATTGCTCTTTATTTAGCAAATATTCCAGTAAGACAGATATACTGGCACCTTAACAGTTAACAGATAGATAAGCGATACAGAGGTAGAACATTGGAAATTTGCTACTGAAGCCCCTCGTAGCACAAGACCAAGACAGACGGATTAATACGTGTGCCCAAGAACAACTACTTACCACTTGTGTTGCTATCAAGAAGCAAATTATTCTGCCGGCATTCAGTGACGTTAGTGAAACCAGTGCAATCATGAGTGGAAAACTGGTCATTTTTATTCACACGAAATTCCAACATCAGCATACAACATCTCCCACGGGAGTCCATCTCTGAAGTCATGTGAGAGGGCTTCAAGCACCATGATAAACAACAGGGACTCAAAACTGACCCCTGATGCACACCAACATTCACGGAAAACTCATCACTCAAAGCTCCATTCACTCGTACCTGGGTGCGAGCACCCATGTACATGGCCATAACCACCCTAACCAGCCACTCTTCCAACCCTAGCTTTCTCATTGCCCACTTCACCACCTCTCTAGGGACTCTGTCAAAGGCCTTTTCCAAATCAACAAAAACAAAATACAATTCCCTTTTCTTTCCAATATATTTTTCCTGAAGCTGTCGAACAATGAATATGGCATCAGTGGTCCCCCTGCCTGGCATAAACCCAAACTGCATCTCATCGATATTCACTCTTTCTCTAATCATACCTTCTAGAACTCTCTCCATTACTTTCATTATCTGATCTAAGAGATTTATACCTCTGTAATTTCCCCTTTCCAGGGCATTACCCTTTCCTTTGTACACATTTACAATT